>NW_010587954.1:728941-739374 GCF_000705375.1 Tinamus guttatus
CAGCCGCTCGCACGGGGCTCGTTACCACGAACGCGGTTCGGTTCCTTCTCCCCTGCCGGGCAGAGGTGCGAGGCCGCCGGGACGGGCGGTGCGGGGGACCGCGTGGCTCTGTCCACCTCTGCCAGGTGAGGGGATGGGGAGCCGCGACGGCCGGACCCTCCGCGCTGACCAACCGCTCGCTTGTGCAAAGGGCAGCGAGTGCATCACTTGCCATGGCAAAATTCCCTCCGCTGTTGATTCTGGCAGCTAATAAATTGTGACAGAAGGCAGCTGTTGACACGAGCTGTAACTGAAAACTGCTCGGTGAGCCTCGGAGCGAGCCGGCGGGCAGGCTGCGGGATGTCGGGACACGAAGCGGCGCCGGACGCCCCCTCCACCCTCCTCCTCTCACAAGGGTGGTGGGGAAGGCTGTGGATTTTGCTGCTGTAGACACCTGTAAACCCCTAGTTTTTCAGGAAGGACAGGCGTGCTATTGTAAGGACTTGCTCTTCTCCCCCCACACAGTACCTTTTTTCCCTCATCTCTCCCCAGTTACGTTACGTGACTCAGCTCCTCAGCTCCTTTATTTGAGGAGCTGGTGGGGTGATGCGGAGCCTGCGGATGGGTGTGTTGGATGTGGGACACAGGAACAGCCGGGAGACAGGGTTTGCCTGCGCCCTGGGACGAAGGGTGTGCGCGGCTCCGAGTGAAACCAGCAGCAAAACAAAAGGCAGCAGTGAACAAGACAGGAAAAGAAATGGATCAAAGCAGGAGCAGGACCCCTCATTCCGGAGATTTACTGCAGCTTTCCTAAGTCTTTGCAGCAAATATCTCCCTGCTTCTATTTCAGTTTTTTTCTTCTAGGGGCACATATTATGCAGGCCACAGGATCCGAGCACCTTCTAGGTGGGCTGTACTGACATGCTTTGAAATTAAAGCTGGTGCAAAGGCGTGCCTTATATTTTCCTTTCTCTCTCTCTTTTTTTTTTTTTTTTTGGAAAAAAACCCTGTATAAAGTTTATTTATTTATTTTTAATTTGCTCGCCTTGAACCACTTCTGAAAAGACATCTTGCTGCCCTTGGGTGCAGCCCAGGCTTCGTTCAATGATTAGTGCTGAGAAACCAGACAAGCAAAGAGACAACCTAAGTGCTCCACGGACACCGGCCTGTTTGAGGAATCAGGACGAACTCATTTGAAGGGTCACAGCTCAGTGCCTGTGAAATGATCTCTTTAGAAGAGCTTGGAATAGACAAGTCAAGACTAAACTGGGCACAGGTCATTTTTTCCATGTTCCTAGTTACAGTAGAGAGGAAACTACCCTGTTAATACGAAATCATCTCTATTAGGGCTTATTTTTTTAGTTACAGAATGGAAAAGGTTTTATTGAACTTCTGTGGTTGTGATGTAACTCGCTGGCAGGAAAACTCGTGTATTTGTAGCCCAGCGAGGCCCGGAGCTGCGAGAGCTAATGATTGCCTCGGTGTCTGGTAAAGTGCAGTGCTAAGGGCATTCTCCGTCTTCCCTTCTTCCTCCCCTCCCTCTTAAGAGATCTCAAAAACAAGTCTTTGAGCAAGATCTTCTCCTGTGACCTTTAGAGCATTGCGAGAGCTGTTGGAAGTGTGAAGTGACGCTACCTACAGGGGTTTGGAGCTCCAGGCTTGCGGCCATGTGTTGTGTGAGTTCACAGCCCGCCTGGTCCCCCCACAGAAGTTCCTGCCCCAGACGCAGTCCACGCTCATCACACAGGTGTCCACACACGGGGCTTTGCTCGTGAAAGCCAAACTAGAAATGGTGACAGCTGCAAGTGAAGACCCTGTTCACTTTTACACCATGCCAAAATGTATTACTAGGTCAAAGACCGGGAAATATTTTCTGAAGATCAAAGCTAAGTAGTGTGTGATACATGTGCTTCTATGTTTTCTTCTTTTGGTACAGAAAAAAAAAATGCTTTTTGATTTCTGAAGTCTTAGATGTCAGGAGAGAATGTGTCTCTAAAATGATCTGCCAGACAATACTTCTGTAGAAGATCTGAAGTGAACAGTTGTAGAGGTACAGAACTACTGTGTTATGGCTTTTCATCACTTCATCACTTCACATCATCATCTTTTTCATCACTAAAGCATTCATTGGTACCTGGAGTCCAAGTTGCATCGTTGCCTCCAAAGCACAAGCAGTTGCTCGTCAAATACTCATCAAATACCCTTCAAATAAGGCTTGGAAAACCCATCACGCTAACAACAACTCCCCAGATTTGTGAGACTGAAGGGCGACCATCTTACTGCAGCAAAACAGCTCAACTTCCAGTATACCGAGAAAGACCCCAAAGCACTGACCTAGCACAGGGTGATCCCACTGCTTTTCATACAGCAAATTTCAAATATGCTGAACATTATCCAACCAACTGCTCAGCCTGAAGGAGTCATTAATCATCAGTGGATTTTCTTCCTTAATCCTGGAATACTGGAAAGTTTCTATTATGGCATATTACACATTTCCCGCCTCCTATCTCTACTCTTTCTCCTTGCCGAAGTAAGCATTTTACTACTTTAACCCTAAAAATGCTTTCAAAGTGTTTTTTTTTTTTAAGTGCTACAACTTCAAAGTGCCACAGGAAAATGGGGAGACTATGTAAAGAGTGTCTCTGTCATGGCCAAGGTATTTCCCAGCGCTGAGGAAGACAAACTTAATGCATCTTGTAAACTGTAGTGTCTAAACACAAAGCTGTTATTCCAGGTTTTTAGTAGTGTTTGTTTATACACTTTAAATTCTATGTCTCTTTCTAGCTGAGGATCTTTAAGTTTTGTAAATATTAACAAATTGAGACTCAGCCTAGGAAATGGAAAGTACTGTAGTTCCCATTCTACAGAAGAGAAACAGAAATGTACTTGAAAATCCTAATCACAAAGCTATACATGGCCTTAAATGTAAACTGAAAGCAAAAGAAACCTTTTAATTTTTCACTCAAATACTAGTTTTATAGCACTAAACCTCTGTTCTCACCCCATATTAGATGGTTACGCTCCTATTGATGCTGTAGCTGTATAGAAAAATAGGTCTGCTGAGCAAACGGAGAGCAGGGGAGCCCTTCGAGAGGAACCCACACAGCAGGAAGGTAGAGGAAAAGAGCTCCAACTCCACCAGCCGAGGGGTCTTCCAGCTGGCCATGACCCGTCTGGGGTACCTACCTCTGCAATAAACACCACAGCGTTCAGCTACTGAAGGAGTCTCTGCTTGGCCAGTAAGTACCTGGGTCAAGAAAATTAGCAGAGGTCTCTTGTCTTAAATTAGGTGCGGTTAGTGTATATGTTTACCATAAAATAAGTTTAACCACCTTTTCTATAAATAAATATTTGTTATGTGATTTGTCTGCTAAAAGCAATGCTCCACGCTGTTCTCTATATACATTAAGCATATAGGTTGGGTAAGAAGTCAGAAAGAAAGTAGGGAGCATGGAGCAAGCAAGTGTGACGAGATGTTCGGTCAGTCGGTTGGAGAGCCCTGGGATGTCATCGGTTCTTTCCTTTCCTCCGGTAACCAGAGCCACTCTCTGGGCTTTTTTTCAGCGTTCGGTGACTCTCAGCAATTTCATCCTCCTTGAGCAGGGAAGGGAGTTGTTGCAGTGAGGATTTGTGCATTAGGAGGCTGTGAGAATGGGTTACTGCCTACACATCAGGCTGGATTTTCCTCTTTGGACAGAGTTGGCAGAAGGGTGGAAGCGTTTTTCACCTTCTACACAGCACTGTGGAGAGACGCACTTGTTTTAAGAAGGAGCAGAATTGAGGAATTTTTTGGAACATGTCAGTTTTGAAAGCACTAGAATTTCAGGACTCCCCAATACCTGCAGGTGGGTTCCCTGCTCGTGCAGCAGCGGAAGGCTGGGCCTGCTGCTCTTGTCGTGTTCTCCAACACGTTCCTAACCCCATTGACATCCATCCTACCCCTCTCTGTTCTGCAGGCATTGACAGGCTTCACGCACAGTAGAACCATTCTAGCTGCATTTTATTTTTGTCCATCTCATTTGAGATCTAATTAGGTTATTATTTGTGAAAGCATCATGTCTGCTTATGGTAGTGTAAATGTAACAGTGTCAGTTTACTACTGATGTTATCATCAGGACCAGGAGCTTTGGAGCTGAATGTTGGCCCAACTCCTCTCTCTAATTTCTAATGGCCCTAACTTGTATTAGGAGAGACTTAATTAAGCTATGTTTTTCCATGATTGCTGGTGCAAGATACATTGTGAATTGGTTAAGTGGTTTTTAGGTCAGTGTCATTTGTATGTTTTTAGTGGCAGAATGCAAATAAAATCTTAGAGGACATAAAAAGTACAATATAAATAGAATTTTCCTCACTGCTTCAATAAAATGACTTGTCCTCTCCTACCCTTCCCAATGATCCATGATACGGAGGTGGACTGCACTTAAGTCTGGTCTATATAGAAATGCCTTAGTAGTATGGGAGTATCAGCAAAGCTCTTTTGTATAACTTCCATAAATTACAATTTAATTCCATCTTTGTCATGGGCATCAGTGACTCTAGATGATGTAACTGAGAATTGTGCATCCACATCAGGCTAAAGCCACTGGCAATGCTGTCCAAATACACAGGATCTTGTTCTTCTAGGCAGGGTTTCATTAAAGCATCTTTATTAAAGAGTCTAATGCTCTAGAGGGCAGGAGGGGCCTGGGACGTGTTAGGAGGAACCGCGATGGACTCAGCGTGAAGCTGAAGAAGCATCTGGGTGGTCAAGTTTTGCTCAAGACTCAGGCCAAAGGAATCAGTTGAGATTTGCTGGGTTGTATGGAGCCATGGAGGGTTGGACTTCTCTACTTGCAACATGTAGGTCTTCAAGCATCTTTAACCCAGAAGGAATGTAAATTCTTTAAGTGTTTATATTTCTCCGTGTAAAAAGCCCTAAGAGCCTGTGTGTCCTGTAAAATGAACGTAGGCAGCTATCCACATTGTGGGACGCTAATCCACAGTGAGTTTTCCCCATTGGGAAATTAATCTTGGATTCAGCTGTGCCTCCAGAAACAGTGTGCTTAAGGGAAATCATGTCTTTTTACTTATTTTTATGTGCAATTATACATGTGATTGTATAAACAAAGGGATATTTAGCCTTCCACTTAGATATTTTACAGTATGTGCAGTTACCTTGTTCACACAAAGTTAATACAGACATGTAAGTTCTGGTACTGAAAAGTGATGAAAATGTTTTCAGTTCTAGCGGTATTGGCATCTCTACAAGCAGGAAATGTTAAGTATCCCTTTAATTTAAACAGCACTTCAAAAGTAAAACAAATACCTTCTTTTATAAATCTGAAGAAGCTTTTAGTTGCGTGACTGTCTTAATTGCCTAGAAAAATAGCTGTTATCACTAACTTCTTGAGAAAAGTTGCTGAAGTTAGTTCTGCAAACACTTGAATCCAACCCAAGCTCATGCAACTTACTGGATTTGGTGATTAAGTCTGTGATGTTTGCACAGATTACTGTGTTTTGCTTTCGGTCTGATGGATATGTTTCTGCTGAGGTAAAGCTGACATCATACCAAGTCTTTTATAAGCAAACAGATCCCTATTACTGACAGAGGTTTTCAAGACTCGATTTCTACGGGATGCTGCTAGCCAGTTTGTCAAAGAAGAGTGTTGCTCCTGCACATTTTTCTTATGTTTATCTTTTGATAATAAATATTTATCTCATTGGGCCTGCATTTAGATCCAAGGTTACAAAGTACACTTTAAGAGAATGTTTTATAAAATGTGATTATAGGAATAATCTTTCATGTGTTTTTAAACAATTCACTGAAGAGCATTTTGTATTCTATTTCTAGAGGTTCACAGATAATATGTAGCTTCTTAATTTCTCTCTCTCAGAAAAAAGCGGGAGTTTTTGAATGTTTTTTGCCAGCTTTCATAGCTCAGTCACAACTTGCTCTTAGTAGCTTCAGTGCTGGCTGCAGTTAATGTCTTTGGAATGATACAACCATAGCTACAACCATCTGCAGTTGTTCAGAGGGAGAGAGTGTTACCTGTCAGTGTTATCGTGGCTCCAGTTGGGTAATAATATCCCCTCCAAATTCCCTAGAAATACATATTTTTTTAACTAAGGCAAGTGCTTTTATAAAACACTTTTGTGTTTCATGCTAAGGGAGGATGAAACGATCTTTGTTGCCTTAAGAGTCTTTTCTAAGGAAGGTTTTAATAGCTATCTAAAAGATACTATTATTCACACAGTATATCTCTAAGATCATAAAGAAATGAGTTTGAACTTTAACTGGCGAATTGCTATGAGCCCAGGGCATTCTGCTTCCCCTGTCTTCAGCAGAGCCTTTGGAAGATATCGAAAGTCCATCTCCCTTTAGCATTAGTCAACCAAATGGCATTGGGCTGTGCTTCACTGAACTCGATCCCCTCTGGGCCACATCTGGTTACTCCTATTCATTGCTCCTGGAGGGATTAGAGCAAACTGCTTCAGCAGTTCAGCACATGAAGCCTTTGCCTGAAATCCTGCTCTTTATTTCAATTCAAATGCCTGGCCAGAGTTCCCCAGGGAAGAGTTTAGTTTCCCCATCTGTGTGACTGCTGAACACAAATATTGCCCTTGGGAAAACATTTAATATATTTAGAGCTCTGTTTGGTAGTATCAAACGAACGCGTCAGAGGCCCCTTAGGAAAAGTCTTCTCCAAAACGCTGCTGTGGTTCTGCCAGAAAAACAAACAACAACAACAACAAAGATTTATGCAGATTCCAAGGTGATGAATAGCAAGAGAGACAGGACACATTACAGACAGGTGTCCTGTAAAATTGCAACCATGCTCCACATTCGGGGACAAATACATTTGTAATGTAAGAGAAAAGAATCCTGAAGGGTCATGGCGAAGAAGGGAGCTGGATTTGGTTCCTCCTCAGGAGTATTTTTTAAGAAATACACATGAAGTTTTGAAATCAGCACTGACAGTGCTTTTGTTAATACAGAAATTGTCTCTAGCTGTACAGATACACCTGAAGACCTAATTTCAGTAGCGCAGCAAGCAGTTCTTACTGATGATAAAACACAAAAATAAAACAAAAAGTCAAAGCTGACACTTTCACTGTACGCCCAACATGAACCTGAAAAGCTTCCAGTAAGGGCCAAAAAGTTTCCGTAAACTGAGAGATGTTCCATCACTGGAAATGTTTTCAGAACAGGATGGAGTGTGGAGTTACAGGAATACATAGCTAATATTTTGGAGCCTGCTGTTTCCTATTGCTACTGAGGTGCCAAATAGTGGCCATGAAGGGCAGGGCTGCAGAAATAGCCCTGTATCTGCAATACACCTTTTTATTTTTAAGTAAATTTAGTGCCAGGCAACAACTGTTTTGCTGGGTCAGAATTAGGGGATTAAAGCACTATGTTTACAGTACCTCCTACTCACAGAGGTGCAGTAAGGTCTCTTGCCATCAAGGGATTCCCCTGCAAAAGGGAATCTCCAGCTTCCATGTTACACTGCTGGAAGCAGCAGAAACTCCCCTGGGCCTCCCGGGCCCGGCTGCGGCTGCAGAACCATCTGCAAAGCCCGAAACCTCCTTCACCGAGGGGGAAGCGCCCTGGGGATGGCTGGGGAAAGGGGCTAATGTGATGTACAAAGTTCTACGGATAGATATAGATGAATACAGAGCAGGGCTCGAATGGCAGGGCTGCTTCTGAGGAGCAGGAGGGATTTGCTTTAAAACAACAAGGCTAAAAGCTGAGCAAACTGTTTTCTTTTATTCAGAATGCAAGGAACTGAAAATCTAAGAAGGGAGTCAAATTTTGTCCTGTAAATAATTAAGACTTGCATCATTAAGATATGGTAGTCATTTTTGGAAAATAATAATGCTCTTAGAAGGGGATTTTTTAAGTCTCTTCCACTCCGTGCTGATACAAGGGCAGTCATAGCATGCCCTTGAATATATGCCCTGAAATATATATATATAAAAATGCCCTTGAATAAATCAACTAGTAAATGAACTAGATGTGAGATAGATATTTATATCAGAATATTGTCTAATACTGCAAATACTAGGCTATTATCAGAACTGTACCTACAGGATGTGGACACTCTACCCCTTGATTTATACAGGTACAATTAGAACATTGTAACTTTGTCCTTCCTTTGCTTATGGTGCTCGATTCACTCCATAAGACCAAATCTTGGCAAACCACTCATTGCTTTTGTCTAATTGTCCATTGAGTTTTCTCTGTGTCTAATGCATGCTGTATTAAGAAACAATTTCTGTGTGTGCTGCTTCAAGATGCTCAGACACAGGGAGTCACCCTTTTCCCTGTGCAACTCAGGAGAAAAGGGTAGAGAGTTCGTGAGTCCAGAGCAACTCAGGCAAGATTCTCTCCCACCGAGTTGTATTGCAAAAGGCAATAACAGGAGGGGAAAATACGAAGAAAACCACAAAGGAGACATTGAGACGAAGGGTGTGTGGGTTTTACGCACCACAGATGGGATCCCACCAAGGTGCAAGATGAAGCTAATCACATTTGCAACAACAATGTAGAACAGTACAAGAAAGAGCAAGTCCTTTTATGCAACTGAAAGAGAAATGAGGTCGCTGAGTTCAGTGAGTTTATCTTACTCCACCACTAGATGTTTGCACTCGTGCACTGTTTTCACTTTTATTTACATGAGAAAGGGCTACAGTAAGTTACTCTTGGCAACATGCGCATGCCACAAATCTTGCCTCAGCATGTGAAAGAAAAAGATTTGTTTTCAAAGCCTTCAAGTCATCAAATTCTTGTGAAATCCACTCCTTTTCTCTTGAAGGAAATTACACTGGCTCAGGCCTAATATGAGTTACTCAGTTAATCCACCCTCGGAAATAACCACGGTTTAGATTATATCCTTTCATAGTAGGAGCTTTAAGAAGAGATGATAAGTGACTCTATGAAGGGTAGCTGAATAGCCAGAGAAATTAGACTTTATCTCTAAGAAAAAAAGACTTATGAATTGGTTTTTATTATGATTATGTTGTCACATTCAGGGAGAACTTTTGTGATGCCTTTTTTCTTTTTTTTTGCTTAATGGGAAACAAGTTGAAATCATGCACCAAAAGAAAACACAGAAGTCAGCGTGAGGACCATTCAAAATGTTTTCTTTTCTATTTTGTTTTTTTCCTTCTGGACTGTAACTGGAGGTGTGAAATGACCAGTTGTGCAGAACTGAAGTAGTAGAACTTTCTCATTCAGAATATACCCACAATAACATGTTTTGGCAGTTCTGAAAACTCATTTTTGAGCTAGAAAGCTACTACAATCTTTCCCATAGATAGATGTGACTCTCTTAAATTTATTCAACAAAAAAGTTACTGAAATGGAGCTCCCATGCAGCTCTACTACAGAATGCAGCTCAATACTTCTGAATTTTAGAATCTGTGTGGAGTGACCTCCAAGCCCACTAGCAATAAGTCAGCAAGCCAAACTTCTCATTCTTCCAGGCAGGCAGTAGGGCTGTTATGTTGTTTCCATCTATGAAAGGCAAAGCTGGAATTTAAATTGCAGGAATTTAGTAGGAAAACTTTTAAGGTGTTCACCCATTCTTCTTCTGGGTTGTTGCCCTCTGTTGTTCTCCATAGACCCCCTTTTCAATGGACTCCAGTGGAACAAGGGTTGTCTTCTGGCTGAAGCACTGGATATGGGCTCTGAACACTGTCTTCTAACAAAACCAAATGCTAGCTGGGTTCCTCTGATGGTTTCTCTCTTTCTCGTTAAAACAGTCATTGGTTAATATTCCTCAGATGTTACGAGGGATGAGATGGGATGAGACAGAGCCGGGAATCGTACGCTGGCCTCACGTATGGTCAACACGAGTTCTGACAGACAGGACGGATGTACACGAGTGGAGCGGGTGGCTTGAGGAGGAGAGTTCCACACTGCTGCCTTCAGGAAATGTCCCCGACCTCCTTGAACGCTGTGTTCAGTTTTGGGTCCCTCACCACAAGAGATGCATGGAAGTGCGGGAGTGTGTCCAGAGAAGGGCAATGAAGCCGCTGAAGGGGCTGGAGCCCAGACCTTATGAGGAGCAGCTGAAGAGCTGGGGTTGTTTAGTCTGGAGAAGGGAAGGCTCCAGGGAGACATTATCGCTCTCCACAGCTATCTGGAAGGAGGTTGTAGGGAGGTGAAGCTCAGGCTTTTCTCCAGAATAACTACAGATAGGACAGGAGGAAATGGCCTCAAGTTGTGCCAGGGGAGGTTCAGGTTGGGTATTAGGGAAAAAAATCCACATGGGAAGAGTGGTGAAGCTTTGGACAGGCTGCCCAGGGAAGCGGCGGAGTCACCGTCCCTGGCAGCGTTCAAGACACGTGCGGATGAGGCGCTTGGGGACATGGTGTAGCAGGCAGGGTGCTGAAGGGCTAACGGGTGGACTCGATGATCCCGAAGGTCTTTTCCAGCCCGTAGGATTTTATGATTCCATGATCCGGACTGG
>NW_010587955.1:3053-18520 GCF_000705375.1 Tinamus guttatus
GCTCTTCCTTTAGCGTCTGCCACTTCTCAAGGCTTCAGCAAAATAGAACATGACGAAAAGAGTAATGCTGTGACTAAGGTTTCCTCCTCCCTTGGTGAAAGATCCCTCCGTGCGGGCGTGGGGGACAGGGGACAAGTGCCCAACGCCACAGCAGGGATGCAATGCACAGAAGCAAACAGCAAATGCTTCCCCAATCCCCTTTTGTCTCCCTTGGATGAAAGAAATTAGACAGCTAGGAGTCACGGCCTAATCCTGGCTTCCCAATGCCCGGATCAAGCACAGACTTAACCCGTTTTAAAATGAACTCTTAAGGACGTGTGCTCTGCTCTCTGTCCCCCCATTCATTTCAGAGACTTCTCTCCTCAAAGAGCTAATAGATTTGCTAATTTTCAATTTATAGCTTATTTAAGCCTAAACCCTCTATTTTACTTTAATTTTTAAGAAACATAACTCTTTCCACTTGAGATTTTAATCCCAAATACATTTATAGAGTCAGCCTGCTCCCTCTTAGCCTCTGTGTTATCAGACCCCACAAGCCAAGCTTTTGTGATACGTTTTTATAAGATCCTACATTCTTCTAGGCATCCTGGAAGTCCTTTTCTGCACCTGAGCCAATTAATTTCATCTTCTGGGACATAATTCCCGGAACTGCACAAAATATTTTAAGAGGTCCTAGCAGGGCTTTGCACAACAGCTGTAACCTTTCCTAGCCTTTACTAACCGAACATAGCCTATAAATCACATTATCTTTCCTCAGATGGGTCAGGTAGCTCAGTCTTCCTACAGTCAACCATTTTAATTAGACCTTTTTCCCCTCTCCATCATTTCCAGTTGACAAGTCCCGGGGTTATAGCAAAGTGGTGCTATAAAAACATTATTTTGCATTTTAGGCTATTCAGTTTACTCTCATTTTTATTGCCCTGATATCACCATCTATTTCTTACCATCCCATCCAGACCTCCTCATTATTGCCAGTTTTACTCAAACTGATGACACCTACTAAGTTTGTGAGCCAAGTGTCATACACCACAGCTGACCTTCAGCCCAGTAATTTCCTTTTCACCACAAGCCAGCAGCCTCCCCTTCAGCCAGCACCGTGTCTAATCTAGAGTTTTAAAACTAATTACCATCATTATCAACCTGAAGCGACAATTTCCTATTAGACAATGTGTCAGATGGTCTCTGTAAACCTGCATAGGCCAAGGGCTGATCTGAGATGCTGGGGCTAAGGACTTCACGGGCTGGACTCGTGCGCGCCTCAACCGCGATGCTTGCAGGGCACCTGTGTTCAGAAAAGGAATGAAGCCAGTGCTGCAGCTCACGTGTTTGCTCGAAAATACCATGATTGCTTTCCTGACAGACACGGGAAAAGCCACAGGGCAGCCGAAGAGCTAGAAGCACGTGCAAGGAAATCCGGAGAACCCTGACTTGAGGATGGCACAGGTCAAAAACAAGTGCTACTTAATATGTCTGCCCCAAGACCTTTTCTCACTAAAGCATTAATTTATCCCTTAGCACCTACTAGTAAAAAGGATTTGCAAAGGTTGGAATACATTGGAATACGTCTGACCTAAGCCACTGTTTGACCTGTTTGATTCTTCTGTAACGGCGACTCACTGAGGGTAAGGCAAGGCAGGAAGGCAGAAGCTCGGCTAGCAGCCGAGAGCCTGCAGAGAAAAAACACTCGCAGAGAAAGACATGCAATAAAAATATTCACGAGGTGCCTGTGCTGCTGCAGGAGGCTCGGCTGGTGTGATCCCTGCACGTGTAGCCGGAGCTGGGAAGGACATGCCATATGGTGAAAACTCATCTGTGCCCGCCTGCCTTGCGGGCTGCAAAGCCCTAGGAATAAATCCACGTCCCTCGAGGTCAGCGGAGGTAAGAAAGGCTTCAGGGTCAGCTGGGAGAGCTGTCAGGGGTTCCAGCAACGTCCTGAGCGCACAAAATCCTGGCAGGGCCTCCCAAAACTGCAGCCCAACTGCTGGGTTTCCTTCTGGAGCAGAATGATGTATTTTACATCTTTGGGGTAATTATTTTGGAATAGTGCTAGAACGAATACTGGCGTGCAACCTACAGAAATGACAAGTTAGAGTAATTACAGTGTTGGCGAGATTACCATTGCGATGGCAAAGCAGTGGAAGCCCAGATATGGTTTAATAGATGTCCCTCGCACTCGCTTGACATACTTGAGAATGGGAGAGCGAAATAGTAATTTTTATCCTCAACATCCAGAAGAAAAGTTTTGGAGTAAACAAACAAACACATTGCTCGTAAGTATACACTTTAAATACTCATAAATAAAGCAAATTTATCCCCAGTAGGGTGTTAGATATAGAATATTGCTTGTAGGAGATTTTTCAAGCACAAGCTAAAATGCATTAATGCCTCAAAGCACATTTTATCTTCACAGTTTTAAAACAATCTTGCCTGCCCCAAAAGGAATATGAAACACATTTGGATCCTTGGTATCCTCTGTTAGCTACTCCACAGGTAGGAGCATGGGAAAAGACAACCCCCTTTCCAAAGCAGTAGCTAAATCAAATAGTTCTTTCAAGAGTGTTTGCACCGTTACACTGCCAAGGGCAAATTACACCTATTTTCTCGCAATGTCTGAAAATCCCTGTATATATTCATACTCATATAATGTATACAATATGTACTGACACAGACACAGAAATCTAAGCAATGTTTTTCTTCTGCTAATCTCCATATTTTAATGCCTTAAATACTAACAGCCACCGCGAGCAACTCTGATCCTGCAGAATTTGTGAGGTTTGCCGCTGATTCTAGCCAAGCCTGAGGACACACACCACCTCTGCAAGATGCTCCCTATTTTGCCATGTATAGCTGCAACAGTAATGAGGCACAAAGGACTTTTTGGAAGAAAAAAATTAGAATTTGAACTGAATTTCAATACTTTTACCTTTTTTTTTCCCACTATTATGAGTTGAGCTGAATTTGGCATGGTACAATTCGGCTTCGGGCTACTCCTGGAAAACTCACGAGCGGAGAAGCCAATGACAAAAGTCAACATGGATCAAAAGTGGCGTGATAATGTGAGCTCGTAACACACTTAGCACAGCAATTTTTTCCAGCTCTTTCTTCCCCGTGGCTGCTGCAGGGTCTGGTCCGTTCCGCTTGCCTGCAGCTCTGCTGCACGTCTGTGGATGTCCAGCAGCCCCGGTGCCAGAACCGGCCCTAAAACCCACCTGGCTTTCTTGGGGAAACAAAAGGCGCATTTTAAACGCAGTATATGGGGAGATCTTGAGCCCTCGGGAATGAATGGAAACCTGTTATTTCAGGAGCGCTCCTAAGAAAACCCCAACTAACCGTCTCCACTTAGTCCAGAGAAGCAGCATTTCCCTATGAACAGGACGCACATTCCCTCAAATCTCACTGTGTCAGCAAACAACACATTATACCTTAATATCCTTCCTTTCTTGTTCTCACTTTTATGGTAATCATATTTCTGTGCTGTGCTTATGACCATTTCATTTAATACAAAAACCTCAGATTAAAGTCCCCAAGAATGACATTAAAGAGCTTCAAAGCTCTGTGATTCCCAGTGCAGGAATCCCAATACTCTTACCTAGATGCCCAGGTGACGACAGCTGTATTTATTTCAGCTTTGGTCATGCAGATGATACTGAATCTGAACCACAGACACAGGTTTCTATCTCTCTCCCTAATTTCAGGGCACACTGAATTGTACTCCCTGGACTATTTTTCTTCCTGCCGTCTGACTTCCTTGAATAATGGCCCTGGCAATAATTTCTGTTGGGAAAAGGTATAAATTAAGAGAAATATGAAACCATAATACGTGTGATGCAGAATGGATTTATGACCCTGTCCCCACACACTCCAAAATGGGGAGGAAAGAGGGGATAAAAAATAGTTTTAATGTAATATATACATTATTAATAGAACAACTGCCTTGTTAAGAATTCATTTCCATTATTAAAAAAAAAAAATCAAACACACACAGGTTTCCACCTATTCCCTAGGAATATGCCACGGGTACCGTGCAGGAGAAATTTGTGTGAGTTCCCATTCCGTGGCCTCCAAGGACCCAGGAAGAGCCGCTCCAGCGGGACAAGCACGACCAGGCACCGTGGGAGCAGGTGCAGAAGGTATCGGGGATCCAATAGCTGATCCAAGCAGAAGATCACACGCTGTGTCTTCTTGGATGTAACAGTAGCAGTGTTATCAAAATATCCCGCCAAGCTAAGGGCTTGGTAACCATGGCAGGACTCTGTGCAGGGCAGAAGCTTGAGCCAGGTCTCTCCACAGCTCTCCTTGCAGGGAGCATCCCGGGGAAGGCAAAACTGCCTCCCACATGTGAAAGCATCAGCCCTTCTCTCCCTTCTTCCAGGCACGTGACGGGATAACAAACGGCACACAGCCCAGATCCTTCACAGAGTTTGTCCCCATTTGCAAACTTACTCAAACACCTCAACAAGCCAATGGAGAAGCCAAAACCTGCAAGCATCAGGGCCCTCTCCATGTCGATGCTTGCCCACACCTCCCGGAACCAGGGCGGGCTGCCAGGTGCCACCACCACCATGGGCTGGCAAAGCACAGCAACCTTTTGCTCTAAATGTCAACCAGGGAGGCCTGCTGGACACTACTGCCTTCCTGGCATTACCTTCAGTAAATTGCATCACTCTCAAAACTAATGGTTTCCTACTGTCAGCAGCATTTCTTCTGCTGTTTCTCTTGCTTCTTCTTCTTCTATCCTTTCTTAACAGCTGCTTCAGTCCTGCTTTTAGTTCTGCCAGCAGAAAGATTCTCTCTAATCTCCTTAGCTTTCCTTCTTCTTTTCCAAACTTGCAGATGTTGAATTTACATCAACTGCTATTTCATTTTTTTCCCCACTTACTATTTTATATCTAATTACTGCCTTCTTTGATGGTCTGAGCTATTGAAGGTTTTCCCCAAAAGCTGTCACGTCTCTCGACTATGGAATCACAACCTTGTTAGTCATCTAGTAAAGCTCTTTGTCAAGGCTCCCAGTTTCCATTCCCATGTTTACATCTACATTTCTCTACTCAGTCAATTTTGCTTGCAATTTTCCTCATCTGTGGGGAAATTAGACATTTTGAAGCACTAAAATATATCTAACACTGCGTGGGACCACTCACTATACACAACGTAGTGTCGCTCCCGAAGAGGTGCAGAGGAGGCAGCGTGGAAATGAGCAGGACAGGCTGCGCTCTGTGCAAAGGGCAGTGTCGGAGAGCTGGACCCCTTTGCAGACGCTGCTTTTTTATCTGTAATTTGCACTTTCTTTTGATGTTTGCCCTTTTTTTTTTCTTTAACCACATCTATTTCTATTTTACACCTGTTGTTCTATCAGCTTGAGCCCCTTCTTTGTAAGGATCATAGGCAGGGATCTGGGAGGTTAAAACCTTGGAAGAGGTTAGATTGGCACCCGGGTTCAGGCCTGCCCCCATATGCCTTTCTGAAGAAGGAGAAAGAGAGATAGGAAAAAAAATCTTAATGGGGAAAAAATTAAGCAATGGTCACTTAATTCTTTAATGTTCCTGGCTTTAATTAATAGGATCCAGGGAAATCAAATGTAACCAGCCCAGCTGCTTACCAGCTCCAAAGGGATGAAAATCTTCAAAAACTGTGTGCATAATAAATCCCCAGGCTGCAAGAATTTGTGATTCCCCCCTCTGCCCTGCGTTTCAGCATATGCCAACACCGCAGGCATCAAAGTCCTTTCAACCCCCATTTTGCAGGCAGTTAGGCTAACGCCTTCAAACGCAGGTTATTTCTAGGACCGATATTCCCTGTTCTCCGCAGGCGCCGCGGCCCGATGCTGCCACAGCACCGCATGGGGACACGGCCGTGCACGCTGCCACCGCGCACCTGTCCCGGCAGCGACGCTGCCGCAGAGCAACCTTTCCCTGTGACATAACTAACCAAGTTTTAAAGTCTTGAGACTTAATTCTGTGTTTTCTTAGGTCCTGAAACACGCTGTTCAAAGACTCAAGGCTGGCAGCATGTCTTGCATTTTTATACTGCCTCATCGCAGTATTTTTAAAAATGCGACTTTTCCATCATGGTTTCTATAAACGCGTTTCCTGACTCTGTCCCTCGCAGCCTCCATTTGCCATCCGCATGGAGCAGCCAGGAAGGAACCGTGTGCTGCTCTTGGGCCAACCACGGCTTCTTGTTCCTGGGTCCCTGCTGTATCAGAATGAGTTTTTCTCTTTTTTTCCTAAGAAAAACTGAATTTAATTAAATATTGAGTCAAGTGCTACAGCAATCCCTCCTGCACTTTCGAAGGAGAAATTTGCAGATGCACAATTATTTTGTTCACTGAGACAAGGAAGAGTCAATTTTTAATGGGCCATGAAGGATTTATAAAGAATATATTTTGCTGGAGAAATAAATATGAGCAGACATCTTTATCTCTCTGGGCCAATGGCCATGTCCATCTTTGCAGACTTCAGCTTCTTCAATTATGCAGCCAGAACAGAGGGAGCAGAGAGGAGCTAAAAGCATTTCAAGGCTCTGCAGGAATCTCAAACGCCCGGAGCGCTGCTGGCACTGCAAGAGTTAAGGCAGGAGGATGCTGACGGTTTCTGCACAACCCAGGTGCAAACCACACACGTGAGAGCGGGGCAGGGAGGGCGGATTTGGATTTGGAGCGCCCCGTACAGGCCCCCCTCGCGGGCACGGCAGCGCGTGCGGACGCTCCGGCAGCCGCGCTCCCCCAGCCTGCAGCCAAAACCTGCACATCCCATCCCTGCACGCGCAGAACTAACAGCAGCAGCAGCTTCGACACAACCTCTGTACAGGTTGCTTTGTAGAGCAGACGCGCACAACTCCCCATGCCAGGAGAGAACAGCAGGATTTTTGAGGATGCCCCCCTTTCCCACCTACCAGCCCGCGAGGCTCTGACTTCGGAGCAGCCGTCGCAGGGAAATCTCATTCCTGGAGCGCTGCGGACGCCTCCCGCTGTGCCGGCTCTGCCGCGTGAGGATGCTCGTGGATGCTTCCCCCGGCGTGCAGGAGCCGCCCCACGTGGGAGCGGGTTCAGGGGGTTCTGACCACACCACCTTGCCTTACACAAATGTACAGCCTGGCCACCAGCGCCGTTAGCTAAAGCCAAGCTCAGGCACTGAGAAGAACGAGCTTCACAATCCCGGCATCACTTCAAAAACCGCAGTCGGAGAATTACAAATACTCACGTATCGTTAGGCAAACACATCACCTGCAGACTTGTCCAGACTCTGTTGTCTCAGACGCTTCCGATCACTCCAGAGCTTTCTTGCAGAGCTATATTGCTTTCCTGCAGAAACACAAACCTGCCCAGGGCCAGCCCTGTTGATTGCTGCTCCTCCATTATGTGGAAGGAAAGTGACAGGAAAGCCGGCCTTTTCAGCGATCCTGCCCTCCCTAGGCACCGCGCAGGACACGAGCCACGCCAGGACGTCACCACGCTCCGGCACAGCCGCCCGTGCACGTTAACGCTACACGGAGAGTCATGCCTGGCTGTGTGGAACGGACGACGCCTCGGCCACCGGGAGCTTCGTCTTCCCTCATCGAAGTAAAAACAAAACTCATCTTAACAAAACAGAAGAGACCAAAATCCAAGGAATTTACTAGTCAAATGGGAGGCTCTGTGCTGACGCCGAGGTTTACCCACCTGCTCCAGGCGAGATGAAACACTTCCCAAGCAGTAACCTGTTATAAAAAATACCTCTAGGCTTCCAAATTCTATCGAGTTTCAACCCAGCCCAATTTCAAGGCAGAGCTCGCTTTTGTGAGGTTGCACAAGTGAAGAATGCACGCGTTTGTGGATAGTGCAGAAAGCCTTTCTGGGAGAAGAAGCACCTATGGAACAGCCACTGCCGTTCCCGTGTCCTAACAGATCAGGCCGGGAATCCCGGTGCCAGCTGGGGTGTTTCAGCATTACATGCTGTACCCTGCATCCTCCAAGTTTTCCCTGATGTTTCAACCATATGTTTCAGCTAAGTTTTAGGAGCCATACAACAGCACGATGATTCATTGCCTAAGAGTTGGCCAATGTCTAAACTTCCATAATCCACAATTTGGCAGGTATGGAACCAGCGGAATCCCCGGCTGCAGCACTAAGGACCGAGCAGACTGCACTCTGCCAAGGGACAATGTTCTTAGATTGCTCTAAAACAAACCAGGTTTTGCTTTTGAATGGCATATTGCCTTGTATTCTATATAAATCTGGGATGCCTATTACCTACAGGGAAATGTGCACGCTGCTAGACACGGGGAGTGAAGAAAGTAAAACTCAACAAAAATCCAGCTTTTTAGGCTGAAGTTGTATTATGGGAGGGCTCCCATTACTGCTCTTTGGGAGAACCCAGCTCAGCTGCACAATATTGGCTCCGAGAGGAGCCTCTGCATCTGGCCTGCGCGGTAAGCCGTGCTGATAAGGGGTCTATTGTCATATCTTAGGAGAACATCAATATCTGTCCCTTAAGAAAAAAAAAAAAAAGAATGATAACACTTTGCCTGATGCCCGTGTGATGAATTTGCAATGAAAAAGCCCTCAGAGCAGAAGAATAGGCCTCAAGTGCACCATTAATATTGGAGCATTGCAGCTACGTCAGATGCTACAATATTTAAATGTATAGAATATTGCTTTCTGTGCCTCAGCAAAATGATTATGTGCACACATCCTGGGAACAGCTCTGATGGAGCTGAAGGAGAGCAGCGGTACAGCTGGGCTTCCAGCAGACTCTCGAGATTTAACTTCATATTGCAAAGGACACGGTCGCACACTCATGCACGTGGCATTAAATGCAACTAAAATTGCTTTCATTAAACTGACAGCCTTAAGACTTGACATGGCACTGGGACCTCTCCAGGTGCGGCAGTTGGTCTGTAAGTTTGCAGCCTGAACAGCAACTTTCACAGTGATGATATTCTTGTTTGTGGTGGGGAAGTATTAAATGGCAAGCTAATGTATCACTTCTCAAAAAAACCTTTGAAGCAACAAATATTCCATTCAGAATTGCACGGCAAGTGGTGTGAGCCTTTCCTAAAAGGGAGAATGGTTTTTAATGGCTGGTAATCTTTACATCCTTTTGTTTACAGGACAGAATATGAGAGATGTTTTGCAACTCTATAATAATCACTGGCATTGGCCCTACATAAATGACAGAGATGCTAAATCCATGATTCCCCATGTTGCTGCCCTTTGAAGCAGACCCCTGGGTATGACCTGCGCCCAGCTGGAGCGCTGGCAGCGCCCTGTATGTTTTTAATTAAGAGCACTTCTGTTATGCTTGATGAAATGCAGAGCGCAAGGCAGGCCCAGCAGCCTCCCCGCTAAAGGAAAGTCGTAGCCCGGGGCAGGCTGGAGCGACCTGCTGGAGAGCAAAGCCCTGCGCTTGGCCAAGCCCTCCCGAGGAGGTATTGAAGGAAAGGGTTAGGGCTGACTCTGGAAAAAAATGGACTTCCATTTTTTACAGTTTTCCAAAGGCGAGAGTGGCCTAGCTGGTTTCATTGGCCAGTACTGGAATGCTGCAGGGATGCAAGACTAAGGAGTGCTGCTGGTCTAGCAAACGTCTCGCGGCTCCTCCCGAGCTGAGGCTACCCAACAGCTCATTTACTCTAGGGCTGGGATTTCGAAGCAAAGAGCAGGGAAGAGCAGAGCTCCAGGGCTCCTGGAGGGCCTATAAAATGTGTGCCAAGATCCTCCATGAATTAGCTTCTCGAGCGCCTCATTTCTCTGAAAATTAATCTAACATCTGCACCAAACCCTGCCTTAAAAACTGCAAAGGGAGCCATCACTGTCATCTGATAACTAATTATAAGCTTTTCATCCCCAGCAGGGATTTACAGGATCGAGAATAAAATGGGTTCCTGAGGATGCTGTTCTGAACCTTCACCCCAAGCCGAACCTTAGCCTGGCACCAGCACAGTGATTTACAGCTAGCGTAAAATTCAATATACGCCTGTTGTCTGTAGGGACACAGAGCTCATCTTAACTGAAGGCCTTGCGTGTTCTCCCAATAAGCACAGAGTTCCCATAATACTGGCCTTAAAGCAAACATCCTGCAGAATTAATCCTAGGCTGCTGGCCGACATGGATATCAACCCTCTTCCTACATCTCCAGCCACCAACCTACATCTTGAATCCTTTGATTTCTTGACCAGAAGCCCAGTGCCCACCTGAGCTGCAGAAGTGCCCTGGAGCTCAGGGTTAACCGTGCTTGGCTGGGCTGTATTGAAACCCTGGCCACATCCTGCAGCCCCCAACACAAGGTTGTCACCCCCTCATCTTCCAGCACCTCGCCTGGATCCCCTCCAAAGCTCCATCGTGGGCCAGTGGGTGCCCCCAGCTCATCTAGCACATTTTAAGACATTTCTCACAGCGGGCACACCAGGCTTGTCACAGCTCTGTGGACTCTCAGCAGTCAAGCTTTTCTGCTCCCCATTTTCTAAAACTTGAAACCTTTCTAGTATGTCACCCAAATATGAAGACAGAAAACACTCCAACAGCTGCTGATACTATCCAGATGAATAATTTCAATGTTGATACAAAAACCCTTAAAAGAATCATGCAACTAACAGGAATATCAACCCATGAAAGAGAGATTTTGTCCACACAGGTAAAAGATTTTTCTTCTGAGCACCACACACTAACACAAGTTTTTACAGGTCAAATATTAACGGATATTTCCTATTGCAGGCGTGATGGAGACTGTACATCATACTTAGATTTGTGATACTTGCAATTAATTCACCAAAGTGCCATTAATTTTGGTCCCCTAACTAATTTAATCTGAGCTCCAATTCTCCAATTCTCTCCAAGCAGACGCTGCGAGGTAACTAGCAGGTACCGAGCAGTAAAAGTGATCTCACAGGGGCTCCCTGGCACGGGGACCAAGCCCTGCAGCCTGGTGGCTCCAGGGGGGACATTATTCCTCTCCAAAGGATGTTTTTCTCCTCTCTTCACCCCTTCTCCCAGGCTGCCATTGCTTTCTCTTGTTCTTCTGTGATGTTAATCAACTGCTGTATCCAAGCCTGGCCTAATTTGTGGCAACCATTTACTGCTCTCAGAGAGGTGTTCACACTGCTAGATTAAGAACTTAGGATGAAATTCAAATTTTAAATGTAAATTAAGCTACACAGCAGAGATGAAAAATCTCAGCAATTACTAAAAGCTCCTTTTTAGAAGAAGTCAATACCTGAACTCAGCTGTTGAAATTTAGACCCCGCAACATCACACATTTGCTTAAGTGAGACTAGGAACAAATCTAAAGCCTTAGATTTTGACTTCTTTGCCTGGTTTCACGCTAGGCAGGGAAAGGCAGCAAGTCAGCAGACTGCTTTCCAGGCACCATGGAGCAGGGCAGAGATGGGCTCGAGAGGAAGCTCAAAGCCCCTAATCCCACATAAGCAGCTCCGCCACCATCACGGGCTAATGTCTGCATTAGCGCTAAGCAGGTTCTTAGGCTCTTTGCTAGACCCGATCCCAAATTTAAAACCCTCCACAGATGCCTTTAGCAAGTTCCTACTCGTCCCTTCAGTTTCAGCAGACCTATTTCTGTTCCATATTATGTACATAATTTTTGACTACGTAGGAGACAGCCTGTTTGATCAATTCGCCCTACATTTCTGTTGGTGAATTATGACTTATCATTTTCCTGAGTTTATTAGAAATTATCTGCCAGACATAATTGCTGTAAATAAAGCTTTCCCTTGAGTAGCTCCCAACAAATGCCTGTAATTCTGGTGTTGCTGGAGCGCAGAAGCAAGGAGCACGCACCAAGGAAACCAGCCTGGGGCTTCCAGGGGTCCCAAGGCCCCGAAGGACGTATTGGAGAGACCCTCCAACAGTGCCATGCGATGAACCAGGCTCCTACGTGTCCCCTGCATGGCCACCACAACCGGAGCCTCCCTTTGCAGGCTGGGGTGAAGGCAACACCAGGAGCACGAGCTCCCCGCGCAGGGAGAGCGCTCGTGCGGGCGCTGCCAACAGGGCCGTTTCGTTGGTGCCTACCGTAACCGGGGCACCATAAGCAGGTTTAACGTCTTTTTTCCAGTTTTCTCACTCACTGATTTTTCTCCTAAAGAGGAGCTAGACACAAATTGGAGTATTTTCATCCTCAGATACACCGCAGACTTTGTTGTTGGTAGAGGCAGGGCCATGATTTGACACCCCATAACATGATCCTATAAAGTAAGCCTGTAATTTACTGGAGACAACACTAATGAGGGATTAATTGATGTCAGACCTTGCTTTCCTGACAAGGAACCACAAGAACAACTCCTCTTCATGGAGTTAGGTGCTGATAATAACGAATCGTTGTGATTAAGGAGAAGCTTTCCTTTGAAAACATGCCCTTGCATTTATCTCAACACAGTAAAGTAAAAAACACACAAAGAGGAGGACAATTTCCTAACAGTCATAATCTGCAATTAAAAAATTTCCCTTTAATGTTATTTCTGATAAATATTGCTTTTGTGTGCTGAACAGAGCGATTGGTAAATACTGTGTGTTCTTTCTTGGCTTCCTAAAGAAAGACCCTCACTACAGCAAGACACGTATTCGAGGTTATATATCTCTCCACAAAGATCACAATAATCCTTTTTACATTAAAAAATAATGAGCTTCATCTCATTTTCAGATTCTTAAGAGCACAGAATCCTATGGGCACTTGGTAATACGAATGCACAACTCATAAATAGTAAATGAAAACAGAGCTCTCTTACCTTCCCTCAGAAGCAGGACTGAAAGCTGGGTAATCCCAGAGGGAATTCTGTTCCTTTCAGGAAGCATTAATTTCACAAGTTCTGGAAATCCTTCCCCTATAAACCTGTTTGGAGGAAGAGAGAGGATTAAATTGGACATTTGAAATGCTTCTTTCACCACCCCTATCCCGAGAAATCAATCTCTCTGCAAATGCAATCCTTTCTTACGATGGACGAGTGCCAGTGTTTGTGGTAAAACCAAATTCAGTCATTTTTCATGGGGAATCAGCACGATTCTGTCTCACCAAAGTGCAAATTTGGTAAGCTCTGCAGTGAGGATGAACACAGCAGGCTAGAGAAATGTGTGCCTAAAGGCAGCGGCAACCGCAGAAATGAGAGCTGCAGGTCAATGCCCTGCCAAAAAGGTAGTCTTCACCACTTCTCCCCTTTCTCCCTAATATCCTGGCCCACTTTCTTTTGTAATAAAATCACCGCAGAACACCTAGTTCCTCATTACGGATGTGTGTGTTCTGCCAAAGTTTTCATCCGCAGATGAGGTTAGTGCAATAATGTGCCCAAGACATCAAGAATAAATCTATGCAATTTAAAAAAACCCACAACTTTAAAGAAAGACCCTTAGAATTTAATAGATATGAAACCAATTAGGTTTTATAGGAGCCAGACCTACAAGAGCCAGTCTTGCGAACACTTTAGGATTCTTCAGGAAAGCAATAATGTTCTAATAAATTCTATTAAATGCTTAAAAATTCCACAGGAAAGTCAGCATTTTCCCTGGTGTTTTACTGTACTATCAGATTTCACTGTGGCCTCAACTCGGGTGTTCGTTGTGAGCAAACAGATTTCCATGAAGCCACTGGGTTCTTGCAGGTGTTTCAAAGAGAAAACAGGAGTTTTGGGAAGAGCACTTGCTGGATTTTGCTAGATTTTTGCACATGTGTGTGTCTGCGTCCTGTCCCCCAAATCGCAGCCGCGCTCGCTAACAGGACCAGCAGGAGCCTGAAATGCAAACAGCAAAGGCACCAGTGAAACCCAGACTGCCTCCCTTCCTTAGCTAAAGCCCAGGATTTCACTGCTGCTTTGCAGCGCCTGGGGCAGGAGGGCTGGGTGCCTGTGCTGCATCTCTTCTGGCTCCCCTATGCCTGAAACACTCCTCTGGAAGCAGCACGTTCCTTTGGAGTGACTTCACCTTATGGAAAAACACCTTCCGGAGCAGCAGCTGTTTGCACAGATGACTTGTATTTATTTAGTAAAATAATTGGGAAGCTGCTCGCAGGTTAGAGGCAGAGTCATCTCCTTGGGCAGATGTTTTTAAAGTCAGATGAGAACAGCCCGAGAACCTGCCACTCGCACGCGGCTCATATGCGGTGTCAGGGCAGGTGAAAAACGAGCCATTATTTTAAATTATTATGCCTGAAAGAATACATATTTTTGTTGTCACACTCTGAATCGGATCCTGCTGTGATGCTCCATCCTTTCCCTCGCCCTGGACCAGCGGAGCACCCGTGTCCTGCTCCATGTATGCGGTGCCGATCCCGGTCCTGTGGCAGCTCCGCAGCCTCCGTTGTCCCTACGGAGGCTCCCAGGGCAGCAGTGCTTCCTCTGCCTCTGGATATTCCCAGTAGCAGGAAATAACAGGGATAAAGGGATTAAAAAGCAATGATTTTCTGTAAAGCTGTACAGGACACATCTGCTATGATCTCGGCTTACTCGCCACGTCTACACCAGTAAAACTATCGTTGCAGGCGGATTTATGGATTAAATGCAGACAAGAGTGTAAAATAAATATTTTGCTTGTAGCTTCCATGCACTTTAGAATATTCTCTGCAGTTAAAAGAGCCTCTGAAGTCTCTTTCCAGGGGTGATTTGCTGGTCAGAAGCGAGCACAGAACCTGGGTGCAGCGCAGGGTCCGGGTGATGACAGGGTTCAGCGACGGCAACACGGGCTCTCTGGACTGCAAGTGCTTTGCCACAGCTGCCACCGAAGGTCACACCAAACTGAAGTGATGTTTAGATCCGTATTCATAGGGCTATAGCTAAGGCTACATGAAATGCAGTTACCAAGGTATAAATATATATGCATCTCAATATATGGATGCTTCTGTACCTTCTTTCCCCACTCCTGTCAGTTTATTTGGGACCCTTTGCAAGTTTGCCAGGATGCCGGTTGGCACGCAGGGGCTCATGGAGCACTTTGGAGCCGCGGGGGGCTGCAACGGGGGCAGAGATCCCTGCAAAGATTGGCCTTCTGAGAGGCTGCGCGTGTCCGGGCAGGGCCGAGCTCGACTGATGGAGCTGAACGCGTTTTGGGCGCTCATGAGTCCCCTTCCTAGCAGAAAGCCAGCTCTTGGCGTTACCAAGTGACCTATCACACTTTTGGTAAATAAAGCTGCATTGCTCACTAGAGTTGCCTTTGCATTATTTACCCCAGCTTCCCCCAAAGCGGGTATAAACCAGGGCTGAACCAGTCCCGGTAGAGGTCACCTGCGGCATCTCCCCTTGTCCTGCGGGCCAGGCCGGCCTTCCCACTGCAGAGCACGCAAGTGCATCAGCAACTCCCAAGAGCCACTTGAAAGGGGAGAGCAAACCAGCAATCCTGCGGAGGGGGGAAGAAAATAAATTCAGGTATAGAGAAGAAACGTGGAAAGATGAAAGAGAAGAGACGGCAGCAGGGACGGGCACGCAGCTCTTAAAAACGCAGCGCAATGTGCGCGGAGGGGGCGGGGCCGCGCGGGGGGCGTGGCCGCGCGGGG
>NW_010587955.1:26344-45608 GCF_000705375.1 Tinamus guttatus
CGTGTCCCGCGCTGTGGTTCCCTGCCTCGCCAGGAGCCTGGCTGCAAGGCAGGAGGGGCTCCCTGGAGGCAGCGCCCTACAGTTGTTACTGGATCAAAACACCACAAGCATTAGCGAGTGTCAAATGTTAAAGGTTGAGAAATCAGGAACTGACTTTCCCTGTATTGTCAGTGTTGCTCGAGCGCTCGCTTTTGGAATGGCTACAGCCGGATTCTGCTGCGGATCAGCGTTGGAATGGTTTCCGTTTCTGGCGGCTCCCTTCTCTCCGTGTATGCTGAGATCCCCCTGGCTATGCCAGCGCCATCACGATTCTCCTTTCTGTGCAGTTCGTGTCATAGTTGATGGCATTACTTGAAGGCAAGCTCAGCTCTGCTGGGCTCATTGGTAAAAGTAAATAGTGTTCCTGTCACCATAATCTAGATGAGGAGAATTATTTTTAAGTGTCATATTTAGTTTTATCATTTTCTGTAGCAATATATTTTGTGGGCTGTGACTAAGTTGAGCTTTCCCTATGTTCTAATAAAATAAAATGGTATTTATTGTCTGTGCGTACCTTTGTTTCAGGTATAGCAGAACTTGGTTACTTTACTTGCAAAAAAGCCACAGATTTTTTTTGAGAACTCTCAAGTTAGGCCATCATAGCGTGAGCTTTAGAGAACCACAGCAAATTTGGAGAGGTCTGACCTTGAAATCCTCACTCAGCTTTGTTCGGTGCCTCGCTCAGGTCTGCCTGCTGCTTAGCTCACCAGCAAAGCCCTCGCTGCTCCGCGATGCCCGGGGTGCCGCAGGAGCCGGCCCGACGCGCCGCGGGGAGCGCAGCCGCGGCCCCCTTGCTGAGCGGGGTCTGCCTGGGTTAAACCTGCGCGCCAGGTTAAACCTGAACGCGTCTGCTTACAGCCGCTGAGCTCCCGCCGGGGTCTTGTACACATGGCTGAAACTTCTCAAACGGCATCTTCCTAAGCCTTAATTCCACCCACGAGAAACTCAGGACTTCGGTATAGTCCCGGCACCCTTTCCTCTAACCAGGATTAGGCTCAGGGCACTTGTTCAAGACGCAGCTGAGAGATGTCTTTCTTTTTTGGGTGACTGCATATATTTTCACAATCCGTCACTTTAGAAATTCCAGAAAGTTTTCCCGTGTTAATCCTAAGTAGAGTTGCAAACCACATATAAATTGCTATACCAAATAGGGATTTGCACGAGAGATTTGAATGTTAAATAATTACTGTTTTCAGATTTTTTTCTTCTAAAGGATAAAGAAATTGAAGAAGAGTAAGAAATGTCTATGAGGCAAACATTAACACGTGTCCTGCTCTATTTTCAGGACCATCTCCAGGTACTGATTTGGAGAAGATCCTGGACCAGAGAGGAGCAGCTGAGAGTCTTCAGCCCATTTCCTGGCTTCTGTGAACTCAGAAATCATCTCTCAGCTTCTGGATGTCCAAGCCTTTCACCTTAACCTTAAGCTTTACATTTTCTGCTTGATAACAAATTACACTCTCAATCTCTTGTTATTTTAAGGGGCTGGGGAGCTGAACTTGCTAGCTGATCAGCATGGCTAAGATTCGATTTGTTTTAACCGTTTGCCAGTTGGTGCTAGAATTGCTAATGAATTCATTAACTGAGTCTTCCATACAGAGCAATGAATGTCCACAGCTTTGTGTATGTGAAATCAGGCCATGGTTTACACCACAGTCAACTTACAGGGAAGCTACAACAGTCGATTGCAACGACCTTCGTTTAACAAAAATCCCCAGCAATCTCTCAAGTGACACTCAAGTCCTTCTCTTGCAAAGCAACAACATTGCAAAGACCACAGATGAACTCCAACAGCTGTTCAATTTAACAGAATTAGATTTTTCGCAAAACAACTTCACCAGTATCAAGGATGTGGGGCTGTCAAATCTCACTCAGCTCACTACTCTGCACCTGGAGGAAAATCAGATAACAGAGATGACTGACTACTGCTTGCAAGACCTTTGTAACCTTCAGGAATTATATATAAATCACAACCAGATCAGCAGTATTTCTGCAAACGCGTTCTCTGGCCTGAAAAACCTTTTAAGATTGCATCTCAATTCCAACAAATTGAAGGTTATTGACAGCCGTTGGTTTGATTCTACTCCTAACTTGGAGATTCTTATGATTGGAGAAAATCCAGTGATTGGAATACTTGATATGAACTTCAAACCTCTCTCAAATTTAAGGAGCCTAGTTTTGGCAGGTATGTATCTCACAGATATTCCTGGCAATGCATTAGTAGGCTTGGATAGTCTTGAAAGCCTCTCCTTTTATGACAACAAATTGGTAAAAGTTCCTCAGCTCGCGCTTGAGAAAGTTCCAAATTTAAAATTCTTGGATCTCAACAAAAACCCAATTCATAAAATTCAAGAAGGAGATTTCAAAAACATGCTCAGATTGAAAGAACTTGGGATCAACAACATGGGAGAGCTGGTTTCCGTGGACAGGTACGCCTTAGACAACCTGCCTGAACTTACGAAGCTTGAAGCCACCAACAACCCAAAGTTGTCCTACATCCACCGGTTGGCATTTCGCAACGTTCCCGCCTTGGAAAGCTTGATGCTGAACAACAACGCCTTGAATGCCGTCTACCAAAAGACCGTGGAATCGCTTCCGAACCTGCGCGAGATCAGCATCCACAGTAACCCGCTCAGGTGCGACTGTGTCATTCACTGGATAAACTCCAACAAGACCAACATCCGGTTCATGGAACCTCTCTCCATGTTCTGCGCTATGCCCCCCGAGTACAGAGGACAGCAGGTGAAAGAAGTGGTAATACAGGATTCCAGTGAACAGTGTCTTCCAATGATTTCTCATGAGACTTTTCCAAATCACTTAAATTTGGACATTGGCATGACGGTGTTTTTAGACTGCCGGGCCATGGCAGAACCTGAGCCAGAAATTTACTGGGTCACTCCTCTCGGAAATAAAGTCACTGTCGAAAGTCTCTCTGACAAATACAAGCTGAGCAGTGAGGGCACCCTGGAAATCTCTAATATTCAGATCGAAGACTCTGGGAGATACACGTGTGTCGCTCAAAACATCGAAGGGGCTGACACAAGGGTGGCGACCATCCGAGTGAACGGCACTCTTCTGGATGGCACTCAGGTCCTGAAAATCTATGTGAAGCAAGCAGAATCTCATTCGATTTTAGTTTCTTGGAAAGTTAATTCCAATGTCATGACTTCCAATTTAAAATGGTCCTCAGCTACAATGAAGATTGACAACCCTCATATTACCTACACTGCTAGGGTCCCAGTTGACGTACATGAATATAACCTCACACATTTACAGCCATCTACGGATTACGAAGTGTGTCTAACCGTGTCAAATATCCATCAGCAAACACAAAAGTCATGTGTTAATGTTACAACAAAAAATGCAGCTTTTGCCCTAGATATTTCAGACCAAGAAACCAGCACTGCCCTTGCTGCGGTAATGGGATCAATGTTTGCTGTAATTAGCCTTGCCTCCATTTCTGTTTATATTGCAAAAAGGTTTAAGAGAAAAAACTACCACCATTCATTGAAAAAATATATGCAAAAGACCTCTTCAATCCCACTGAACGAGCTCTATCCTCCTCTTATTAATCTCTGGGAAGGTGACAGTGAAAAAGACAAGGATGGCTCTGCAGAGACCAAGCCAACCCAAGTCGACACATCCAGAAGCTATTACATGTGGTAACTCAGAGGATATTTTGCTTCTGGTAGTAAGGAGCACAAAGACTTTTTTGCTTTATTCTGCAAAAATGAGAAGTTGAAGACTTTTGTATTTTTGACTTTGCTAGTTTGTGGCAGAGCGGTGAGGACAGGTGGATATTTCAGGATTTTTTAGTATAGCGTATCGCAATTGTTTGACACAAATGGCAGCTTCATCTAGCTTCCAATATTTTTTCTTATTTTCCTTTTTTTTTTCCTTAGTTCTTGTGCTAAACTTACCGCTGTTCTAACTACAGTGCTGAACAAAGCTACTGAGAGGCCGGGGTTACCTGGTGTCCCCACGTTCCTCTGAAGCCACCCGTAGAGCACAGTATCTTGCAAAGCTAACAACAGTCTTGAAACTGCATCGAACTAGGTTGGTGCCGCTGGTCGAAGGACTCGCCCTGAGAAAAGGAGACCTCGAGTGGGGTTAGTTGACTGCACTGTAACGCTGTATCAACTGATTGGAGTGGTTTTGGCTTTGAACAATGATTTTTCTTTTCTTTCTTTTTGTAGTAGTTGAAGAGGCTTAGGTAAAGCTAACAGGCAATAGAAATACGTGCATCCGTTTTTTTAATGTAACAGACTAAATGTTAATTGTTCTTTTATTCTTTTTATTATATTTAGTAGACACTTTTAAGAATACTAGAGTTTTGTTGTGCTTAATCCACCAACACATGGTGTATAATGAAGGCAGAATTATAAGAAATTTACAGTTTTGTTCTGATTTTTTTACTTTAGAAGTCACAGTAACGTATTGGTCTTAGTTGTCACTAGTTTGACAGGTGATCATGTTTTGACATAAAATATATCCAAAATGTTGCATAAAAATATTGTGTTTTTTTTTTTCCTGAGGACATTACATTTCAACAAAGTTCAATTTTTTTAAGGCATTATTTTAATAGCGGTGTTTCTCTTCATTGGATACAAAATATTGAAAATAATTTAATTGGAAAAATATGTTGATATGGCTTTCGGACTGTAAATCACATGCAGAATCAAAACTGTTTGGTGTAAGGTACACAGGAAAATACTACACTGAGTGTGTAACACATATTTTCCTTTTTGTATACTTTTCTGTTTACATTTTGAGCTAAGATACAAACGAAGCTGACATTTAGCCGTCATTCTAATTAGCTAAGAAGAAAAGAGACAACTCAGTGCTACCAAACTGATATAGAATAACTGAAGCCAGGCATACACCTTCGAAAGTGCTAATTGGATCAATATCCCTCCAAAAGCAGGAAGTAAGCAATATAAAATTAGCAAGAAAAAATAAATCTGCATCCATTGCTGAATTTTAGTTTATGGACTGTATGGAATTGGGTCATGCAGGCTGGATGAATCTGGTTCCGATGGTATAGTAATATGTTTAAATTGCAAAACTTTCAGAAGGCAGTGGTGTTTGTGTGCGCACTGGGTATAACATAAATATATAGCTTACAGCCTGATCTACAGCAGTGTCCTATGTTCTCTTTTCTGAAACCACTGAAGTTCTCCACAGGGACTGCCCTCTTCACTTGCAAACAGGATGGGTTTCTGATTAAGTTTATGCTTATAGTTATATGAGATATCTAAGCAGCAAGCACAGACTTTTCTACACTTTCTGACCACTCTTAATATGCAACTTTTTAAATGTTTTTGCATACCAAATACATTCTTGGTGAGTAAAAGTAAATTGTTAAAATAATGGATGTGCCTGGATTTTGGGGTCACTTGAGGTTTTTAACTCACCAGCTTCTGAAAAAATCACGGAGCCCCCAAGGATTTCAAACTAAACTCTTCAGCCACCTGCCTCCTGAAAGAAGTTCTCGCCATAGCTCTACGAATCCACTGCTTTGGTGCAGGAACTTCCCCATGGCTCCTGGATATATGCCTTGTAAACCTTGCATTTCAATGAAAAGCTGAGTGAAGCTATTAATTCTGTGTTTAAATCAAGTACTTATGCTGCTATACACAATCTTTTATATGTTCATGAGATCTCATGAATTTAATGGTGTGACAATTGTATGCTGGGATTTGGTAAGTGTCTTTTGATCACAGAGAAGTAGCATGGTGGAAGCATTTATTTTTAATGTTAATGGAAGATCTCCTCTTGCCTTCTTCTCCAGGAAAGCTTCAGAGCAATAATTAGCATCTTGTCTATATGCTATTCTAACCTTAGAACTGCCTCTATTATTATAACAGACATGATGAATTAAAACTGAGATTCCATTTTGCAGTGAAAATCCGCTCCTTAACTTTTTCAAAGCAAAGAACACAGTGAGGATAGGACTGACAGCCAAATTACGGCTTCCCACTTGCACAACGTCACCCCAGAGGCCTTAGAAAGTCATTCCTCGAGCAGGGGCAGAGCCGGCCCCTTCCTCGGCCGCCTCTCCCGCAGCGCTCGTCCTGCCGCTGCCGGAGGGACGGTCGGGGGCAGCTTGCCATGAGCTGACCAGAGCGTAGGGTGCTCCTCCCTGTCTCCCCATCCCCCTTACCCATAACCGGGAGCATCCCTGGCCTCCCGCACGGCCGGTCCCGGCCCACGGAGCGGCACCGCGCGGAGCTCCCATCTGGGTGGCTGGCCCAGCTCTCGCTGGATGTGCCCTCCGGAGCCGGGGGCGACAGGGACGCGTGGCCAAAGGGCAGCCCCCGCTTTCCGTGTCACCTCCCCGTGGAGAGCTGTCCCAGAGCAGCCAGGCGCGCGGGAAGCAAAGCAGCATCCAACACCCTCCTCTCGCCGGGAAGCCACGGGCCCCTTGGGAATGCGCAACCCCTGGGAATCCAGCAATGGGCTGATGCACGGGGGGACAGGATAAGTGGTGGGTAAGAGACTAATCACATGTGGCATATACTCTTAATAAATAATCTTCAGCGTTGCACTAGTGCTTTTGTGCTTGCAGTTTCTTGTGAGCAAACACAAAAATGCTCTGTCTAATTGCCTTCAAACTGCATTTGCTTCCACTACTCACCAAAGACAAAAAAACAGCGCTGGTTCGCTCAGAATCAGAGACCGAGTCTGGCCTCTTTAAAAACAGCATTGGAGCAAAACATTGTTATCCTTCATTTGCCTAACAGTTCAGAAATGCTCTGTAAGAATAGATATTTCATACCCAACTAAACTTTTGCTCTGTTACTTCCACTTGGTTGCCCAATAATAAAATAATTCTGTCCCCTGAAGAGTAAGTAGCGCAGTCGAGTGTGGTATTTGGTGCTCCAGCCAAGTCTGCTTTGGACTTCCCCACGCGAGCCGTCGGGTCCTGCGGGAGGAGAGCAGCGATCCCCGTGCTGACGAGCACGGCTGTCCTTCCCCCCTGAAGCTGCCACCAGCTGCCTCCTTCAGGGACTGGGAGTAGGTTACGGTGAGAAAAGGCCAACGTTTTGGGCCACTGATTTCATGTCGGGGAGGTGTGAGCAATCCCGCGCCGCTCGCAAGGCGCTTCGCTAAGCGCTGGAGACGTGGTGCAGCGTGACACGAGAGGCCTCACGACAGGCCTCGCAGCTCGCAGGCCTTTCCTCTCCTTCTGCAGCCCTTTCCTCCACGCCTGAAGCTTCTCAGACCAACACTCACAGGTTTCCCTGTTCTGTCCATCCTCCAGTTCTCTGCGCTCTGCCTCTACTCAACCCACGGCAGCAGAAATATCTCTCTGGCTTCAAAGAGGGTGGGCTAGGAGCCAGGCGAGTTTTGCCCTGCCGATGAGAGCGCTGCTCTACGGAGCCGCTACACTGCAAGCTGTGAGCTCGCCAGCCTGAGAAAGCTCGAGCATAAGAAAGAGTCACAAAACCTTGATATAACATTTAATGTTCAACATGCGGAATAAAAAGATGTTCCTAGATTTCTAGGAAGGAAATCTCTCTATAAGAAATCCTTCCCAGTTTCTAGAAAGATGTTCTAGATAGTCTGGCCAGGCTGGTTAAGAGAAAGCATGAAGAAGAGCTTCTATTCACAAATGTCATCCTAATGCAAAACTGAGCTAAAGTCCACAGCAATACCTGGGTATATCATAGCTATTTGTGACCCAGAGATGTAACATGGGGTCTTACCCGCTTCCCAGAGACGAAGCCCATTCAGACTTACCAGGGTATCTCAGCACATGCAGAAAGGGATCCATCGTGATGTAGACGCACAGAAATGGCAGCTGGACAAGGCGGGCAGTGAAGCCGCCGTCCAGCGCATTGTCCCGGAAGGAGAAGGGAAAAGCAGCGGGCGGCACAGCTTTCCTGCCCGTGCCTCCGAACACGTAACGTAGGGAATGCAGGTGCCCATCGCTTGTGCTGCTCCTTTGCTACAGCAAAAACCTGTGCTTGTTTTGACACGACTTTGCAGGAGTTGTTAATAAATTCATTACTGATAACGTCGGCCCACCATTTGGCTCATACCATCAATTTGGCAAATTTCACGATGTCCTACACAAACTGGCAGCCGAACCGCAGCGCCAGTCCTCAGAGACTGTGTCACAACCTGTACACGGGCTCAGCACCGCCCCGGCTGTCGGGGAAGCTCCCCAGCTCCTCCTCCGAGCAGGGAGGCAAAACCTAAGACACAGCAACTTCTCAAGAATGACCTAAGCCAGCTCTGCGAGCAATTAAACCAAGGTGCAGATGTTTATGTACGTCGCTAAATAGCATTTATAATGAGCTTCTTGAATGGCAAGAGCTATTTAAGCCCATCTGCAAGTCCCTGAATGGCAGATTAAGATTGGTTTTGTGGAAAATGATGTCATTAGTAGTTATTGTACTGCTCCCTATCCTCCTGTTTTGTGAAGTTTTGCTGTCACACATCACATGGGACTGATGTTACAGGAGCGGTTCCCCAGCCTTTCAAGTTCTTTCGCATCAAGACTGAAGTTGATTGTGGAACTAGGGGAGCACTTAGAGTTATAAACTGCAATGAGCTTTTCCTAAGCTGAGTTTCTCAGAAAAGACTGGGGAGTTATGCTCCAACTCCAATTATATTTTAATGAAATTTGGACTCCTAATTTCCTTTGGAATCATTTGAAAATCCCATCTCAAAAGAATTTTTAGCTTTCTCCTGTGATCCATTCTCCTTCAGCTGTATGATTTGTGTTTACACAAAAATCTCAAATCCTTTTCCTCTTAACATCAATATGAACGATACTACTACTATATATAATAGTTCACTGCCATAGATTTATTGAACTGACATTGAGAATTTATATGGGAAAGTCTCTTGATACTGCTGAGCACTCACTCTGTTCCGCGTCATGGTGTGACTGGCCACCTACAGCTGATCCTGGTGTCTGTTAAAGGCCCAGAGCAGGACAAGTACTCTAGTTATCCTGGTCCGGAGAAAAAACCTCGTGTCAAGAAAGGCAGAGGACTTTTTCCTCTTCTGCTGCACTGCAAAGAGTGCAGATGATACCCAGCTCTCCCTGTGCTGAGAGCTAGGGCTGGTTCTGGTGTGATCTGTATCACAGAGGATATCTTATGTCCTGGCTTGGACGTAAGATATCAATAGATGGAAAATTTCACACGTTCCTTGGTAATTTGCTCCAGATATTAATCATTCCACTATTAAAACTGTCTGTCATGTTTAAATTATAGTGGTTTAACTGCAGCCACTCCTTACACTGATTTATACGTTTCTCCCCTGGATTAACAAGCCATTTAGTATCCAGCGTTTTCTCCGGTGCAGACAGTCCCACACTGCAGCTGCACCACCCCCTGCGCCCAGCTGTGGGGAGCACCCATCGCCTCTCCGGCAAGGACCGTACGGTGGGACATGGCGCTGCTAAGTCACTTAATCCAGTCCTAGGCTTCGTGAAGCTCCACAAATTGTTCAGTGCCCAAGGAAAGTACATCCTTGTTTATCTATCAATGAAAATGTAGCAGTAGGATACCACGTAGCATTGAAATCTGCTCCGTAACCATTTGCTGTTCAGCAGTAACATGACTGCAGAGGAGAACAGCATGTTTCTAGCAGGTAACTTCTAAATAAGCAAAATCTGCATGTCTAAAGAGCATAATGCTCCAAGGATTCACTACATGCCACATATATTGGAGATATGATCAAAAAAAAAAATAGTGGTTCTGACTCAAGCCTGACACTATCCAGAAGCCCACTTGTGTTAACCACAGATGACCACCAAGAGCACCCGCGTGGGCAGGAGGTGCCCTCCACGCCGGCATGAGGGTGCAGGCAGAACACGGCCCCAGACGCACGGGCCGTAGGGCCAGAGGGCTCCTGGCCCATCCTCGCCTCCCTCCTGCACAGCAGGAGACACAGATGCCACCCCGTGTTTCCCATATTAAACTCAGCCAACGGCAGCCAACCAAGCATTCCTGATTTTAGGAAGCCAGCAAACTTGAATTATAGAAGTACACATGAGGGAACAATTCCAGTGTTGCTGACTAAGCAGCTCTGATCACCTACTATTCTCTGACATTAAAAAAGGTCCACCTTATTAGCAATCCGGGCTTCCCCAAGGTTTCGGCGTGCAGACTCCTGTCGCTGCGGGCGCCGCGTGGCACAAGCTCCTCGCGCCAGGCCTGTCCGCGTGAAGCGGCGCCTGCTGCTGCTGGGCCTCTCCCCTAACAGGGCAGCTCGTTAGAAACGTTGCAATTAACTCCTTGCTTGTGCACATTCGCACAGCCACGAAGGACAACCTGGCTCCAGTAAAGATGTCGGAGTTTGACTTGCAGAGGTACGTGTCATGGACGCGTGTCTGGATGACTGATGAGATTCGTTTTGCTTTTCTTAATTGCAATTCCGCCCAGGAAGATGGTGTTCTCCCATGCAAAATAGCCATAAATCACCCATCTCCATTCCTGTCGTGTGAGGTAGGAGGAGAGTGTTCTCCGCCTGCAATAATCCTGATTTGACTTTGCACATTTTTCTTGCTCTCTTCTTTCACACGTGCCACTTACACCACTCGACATGACAGAATGGGAGAGAAAAAATGATAAAGGGAGCATGTTGACTTATTAAACAGCATTCACAGAAATGAGAATGACAGCATTCGCCAGCAGCCCTGGCACAGGAATTAATAAGCATTCATTCCTGCACATCTGAGTGGAATTATTCATCGCTACTTTTACTCACAGAGTGACTGAAACCCAAGTGAAGGAGGCACAACCCTGTGTTGGCAACACACTGAGCATCGCACACAAGGAGGAGATGATCCGTGCCCCTCGGAGCCCCTGCCCTCGAGACACAGCTCCAGAAAGGCATCACGGCACAGCCGGGCACAGAGACAGCTCGAACGGGGCACCAGCGCTCCGAGACAAACACCCCTGGACAAAAAAATAATCAAAAACATCTCTAACAATGTCCTTTTCACATATTAAAACACACAGATAAGGAGAAGGGGGAGAAGGATGAGGAAATAATATCAATGCTATTAGACAAATCAAAATAAAAAAAGGCCAGAGTTGTGCACCAGGCATTAGTATTTGCATGTGTGGGAAGGGCAAGAAGAGCAGGATATTACTGAACTCCATGCAAAGGCACTAAGCAGCCACATAAGTCAGCAAAGGCACTAAGCAGCATATACACAAATTCAAAAACATATTGCTCTTTCCATATAAACTTTCCAGGCAATTTCCAAAAACCACAAAAGGAACCGAACATTGCATATCGAGTTGGCATTTTAAAAAAAGAGCTAGAACGTATAAATATCAACAACCTTCAGTGCCTTAGGTACAAAATGACTTTTTATAAAATAAGAAGATTTATAATGACGCTGCAGGGAGCGACCAGAAATCAGGCTGCCCTGGAACCGGGGCGCACACGAGCTGGGATCTGCCGGCACCCCCTGCAGCCGCCGCCTGCAGTCGCTGGGGCACAAAACACAAACCCCGGTATCTCCTGGTGAAGGGGCATTTTGCACCTTGCTGGAGATGGACATCGGTACAACAAGCAGCTGAAGCACGTGGGGAGTAAATAAGCAAAGAAAGGAGGCAGGGAATGAACACCATTTCTCATAGTTCAGAGCCATCGGAGTGTGGACAGCGTTGCTCAAAAGCATCAGCAAAGCCCTTACACGGGAATCACGCTTTGCAGGGTCGATCCAACAGACTTTGCAGCTCAGAGAGTGAATAATTATCCCTGTGCAGCAGAGGGACAAGCCATGCTGACCCACAAACCTGCAGATTATGAGTACGCCCTACAGGAATTACCTCCCCAAAAAGGATAATAAAAGCTTCATAACGAAAAAAGAAAATCTCATCTTTCTGTTGGATCATGGTTTTAGCCTAAGTATTACAGCAAAATGCTATCAAATGCTCTGGATTTTGTTGTTGTTGTTTTTCTATTACAACTGACTGCATAGTAACATTGCACAAAATTATCTGAATTGGTGTTTTTCTGGGGCGGTGCCATGTGAACCAGGAGAGCTGCTCGGGGAGCCAACGCGGAGAGGAGGCTCCTGCCCCGGTGATGCTCCCACGGCTTCGCGCCGCACGGGGACGACGGGGTCCGAACCCGGCGGGGACGTCCCAGCAGAGCCCAGAGCTGCTCTCAGAGGAGGTTTCACAGACTGTACAGCAGCTCTGGAAGCTGCCGAAACCCAAGCGATTAGACAAAAAGTATAAAAGACATTAGGCACGCCCAAGCCCCAGCTGCGCTCACTTTTCACAAGGATTATGGAAACCCACAGCATGATAACACAACTCTGATCCAAGCAAGACGTCTCCAGCCTAGGAGACACAATGGAAACTAGAAAAACAAGAGCAAACCAAAAAAATCCACCCAAGTAAATTGCAGAGTGCTAAACCTCCATGAAGTGGGGCTTTCACTGAGAAAAAGCAACTGCTGCGAAGGGGCGAGACCCAGGAGGAGAGAGCAGGAAAGGAAATCAAAGCGGCCCTTTGCAAAAACCCAGCAGGGAGGATTTGCCTGCTTATCTCCCTTTCCTGAGGTTAGGGTGACATTCAGGTTGGTCAGGCTTAAACCAGGTTGTTGTTGTTGCTGCAGAAGTTGTGATAGAGGCTTTTGTCCCTCCTGAAAAGGAGGGGGTCCAAGGCAGGACATGAGCACCCGGAGCCACGTGCTGCATGTCCAGGCTCCCCCGAGGAAGCGCTTGGCCATCTGCGACGCTTGGAAAAGCACCACGATGGCTCCAAGTTAAAAGTCAGGAGTAAAACTGCCACTGCTCCCCCCGGTCCCCTTGCAGCTGCAGAAGGATCCTATGGCTGGAGATCCAGAAAGGCACTTCACAGCCCGGACACAGAGAAGCAAAATGGAGGGAGGAAATGATGGTGCCTGTGCCAAAACAGAGATAATAATATGGTACAAAAGATAAGATTGGGCAGAATCCAGTGTTATGAAGTGAAAAGATAGAGGCATCGTCATTAATATTATTTTTCTGTTCTTTTTCTCCAATTAAATGTGTCTTATTATACTGTAGCTCACACTGTGAGCTCTGCATAATATAAAATATCCACTGTGTTCTGCACTGTCAAGTTAATACCTCTTTTGGTGTATAAGCATTTGCATTTCCTAATTTTGTGTGTTTTTAACTGTGGAAACATACGATTACATTACCTCTTCTGCAGTTAGTAATACCTTGAAGCTTATGCTAATTAGCTTAGCAGTCTATTAGATACCAACATTTTATAGTGTTTTCATAAGAAATGTATTGAAATAAGAGCCTGAACTTATATAGGACTGTTTCTATACAATCTTGCTAAAAAAAAAAAAAGTCACGGCAAAATGACATTTTCTTCGGCTTTGTAGTTGCAATCAGGATATAGCACACATCTTTGTTAAATTTGTTGAAATGCAGTTGACTGAATCAGAATACCATACTGAGCGAATTGCCTTCCCCGAAGGCATTAATTATCAGCGATCTCAACTGCCTTCCCCTGCTCCTTGCATTCCCTGACGTTTCATCTCTCCCCTTGATTGGAAGTAACCATCCTATAAATAGATTTTTTTTTGGCAGTAATTGGGAATAAAACTGACTAGCCTGCACTGTAATCATTTGGAAAATTCGGCCTCAACCTGTGCAATCGTGGCGTTTGCGGGTGCCCGCGGTGCTCCGCGCCGTCTTGCTCGCCAGCGCCGGCCTCCCCGGGCAGCAGCGGCCTCGCGCGCGCTCCTCACAATATTTAGCATTATTTCAAGCCCAAGTGATGTTTGCAGTTGCAATATAAACTCATACATTTAACATCCTTTTTATAACAAGGGACCTTTAATATAGCAGAAGAGGCAAACACTACATTTAATATTGCTGTCTTCCAAAAAAAGCAGCAATCTGGCACTGTTTCTATTTTATTGTGAAGAAAATGCCCGGTGGTCACTGGGAAGCTGTGCACAGTCCGGTCTGCTTCCACACACACACCTCACCCAGACAGGAGGCTCTAAACTTGGCGTCCAGCGCCCGCGAGAGCAGGACTACATTTCCTTTGGAGCAGGCAGGGACCTCACTGCTAGGAGATGCTGGAATGATCACGGGTCTCCTGAAGGCTTCTCCTTGCTCATCTTTTTCACCATTGACACACAGCAAAGAGAGGAGACAGAAAAAGAAGTGAAAGCAAAAAGTGGAAAAATGCATGAGGAAAAAAAAAAAGAAGAGACAGAAACAAGTGCTAAATTAGACTCAGGCGCCTCAAAAGAGAGACCAGATGGGGAAATCCGAGCAACTCGGTAAAACACAAGGAACTGAGAGAGCGCAAGGGCCACACTTACTGCTCGGGCCCTTCCGTGCACAGCACTGAACAAAGCTGTAGGAAAACTCCCCAATCTGGGTCACGATTAAAGGGAAGAAACGAGCACACAGGTAGACAGGTAAGAAGGAAACTCCGCTGGCAGGAGAGGCATTGTGTGCATTTGAGTGCGCCTGCACAAAACACTACAGGAGCTAGAAAAGCTCCTATCAAGCTTTTTAAAGACTTTTTTTTCTTTCCCAATGTCTAAGTAAATTAAGAGGTCATTTTCCATTTTCAAAGCCAATTCAGAGCCCAGATAATGTGGTCTCCCTAGTAACAATTTACCAGATCTATAAATCACCACAAGGACTGCGCACTTGCAAGGACGAGACAAACTCTTTTTCTGACTCCTTGTCCCAGTCAATTCTTGTTCAAGCAAACTAATCACTAAGGCATCTTTTTAAAGTTCCATTAAATGTTGCATTTTAGGACCTATAGCGTTTTTGCTTTGGGTCTCCTAGAGGATTATCTGCCTTTCAAGCTCCATTTGAATAGGGAGGAGTGGCGATTAATCCTGGAAAAACAGGATTTTTGTAAAACTGTTCTTAAAAAAAATGATAAACACAACAGCAATGTATATCAGTACTTCAGTATTTCACTTCTTTCTCCCTTTCCCATCTGCACCACAGCTATTCTGCATATTGCTCTTTGCGAAAGAAGAGGATTTAGAGATATTATTTTCTTAGTCTAGTGAAGCAATAATCCAAACAGAAAAAAAAAAGTGCAAATCCCAGCATACGTTGGCCTCAATATTTGCCAGACACTATAAAGTTGGGTTTGCAGAAATCACCCAGACACACGGGCACGCAGAGCTTCTCCTCAGAGAAGCCACAGTAAGGTGCATCTGAGACCTCACTTCTATACTTTGAAGATACAGCCCAGCTACCTATTTATCAAAAACTCAAAGAAAGCAATATATACCCCCACATTCAGATGATTATCACTGTAATGTGCAGCTTCACTGCTGTGCCAGGCTCCTGCAAGGTTTAAATCCAGAGCAGTAATAAACTCTGATTGCTCATCACTTCCACCCAGACAAACAAACTGGGAGATCATATCTTTTGTAGGCCTGCAAAATACACACATTGCTCATAAAAATATACCTGATTCCATTTTGATTTGAATAACTATTCATTGACATCCTTGTGCTAAAGAAAATGTCATTATTGATTTATAGAAGTGACATGAAGAGTAACAGTTCAGAAAAGACCAGCATGAAATAAATTGAAGCAATACTTTCATGAAAATCATTAAAAGCTCCTTATAATGATGTTCCCCCAGATCATTCAGATGGGATGAGGAGAAGCGATGTCAGAAGTCAAGCCAGCCTTATCTCAAATACTTAATAATAGTGTGTTGGCCTTGTGCTTTGGGTCTGGGGGGTGCCAGTGAATCCGCCAGGCCTCCCGTGTTCATGAGCTTGATGGAATCCAAAGTAAGGAGAGAGCCTCAAATCCCAAACGACCAAAAGAAAAGGATCGGTTTCAATTCCCTCTTCCAGGGGCAACTTTGGGCTTTCCCTGGGTGTTCCCAGACCTCTCTTGTCCTTAAATTATCCTTAGATTCTTCCTTGAGCTGGCTAGCTTAGCTGACTTTTGCTTGCTCGTTCGGCCTCCAAATTCTTCAGCCTTTTAGATCTTTTCACATTACTGTATTTCTCCCCAGAGACATGACCTTGCACCACGATGGTATCATTTTACTTAATCTGTTAGCTTTGATCACTATTTTGCATATCCTTATCACATTATTATTCTGCACAGGGCTCCACAGCCAAGAAATGCTTCAATTAAAGCAGAAACATGAAAGAGCAGTAAGAAGAAAGGCACATCATCCTCAGACGTTGCTACCAGCAACACCAGCGACAGGGAGGAAGTGCTCCAAGAGTTTGTATTGGAAATTCAGACCCAGGTTCCAAAATCCAAGGTCCTAAATGATCTTTGTCCTGAGTTTAGGGGGAGGGAGTATTCTGGCAATGGTCTGTACAGCTCATTTGTACTGCACTGAGGCAAGGTCCTGAACAGCTCTGTCTTCAAGGGCCGTGAGACGCTCATCATTCTTTATGAACATTTATGGCCTTACCATTCATTTGACTGATGCCAATCCAATATGAAGAGAAACTTTGATGTGATCCAACTGTCACATTGCTTTATTCCTATTTTAACTCAGCATTAATGACAACAACTCAACGTTGAGGATATTTTTATTGTTTTTGTGCTTTCCTCTAATTTACGAAGCAGACTTCAAGTCTCAGTCCAAGCAATTTGGCGGCTCCAGAGGACACGGCCATACCCATAGTCAGGGCACTGCTCAAGGAAGATCATTTCCTTGGGGCTCAGTATCGAGGTAACTCGCTACTTAATGCTGAATTTAAAAGCCAAATCCAAGCAAGGGAGCTGAGATCCCTGCACAGCTCCCCTCATGCCAGGCATCCTTGCTTGTAGTGGGATAATCCACGATCAGAAACAAAAATCCACGCTGGAGCTGGTTTTATAATTACTCTGCTTTTTGCTTCAGAAACAGGGGTGCTGAGCAGAAAAGCTTCACGCCGCAGCCTGGCCCACCCGGCCCTCCTGCAGCAGCACCTCGAAGGGCAGCAGAACTGCGGGAGCCGCGTCCCGAGCGGCTGCCGGGGCTCCCTCCGGCTCTTCCCACGCAGGCGGGCGGCCAAGCGCTCCCGGCCCTGCCGCCTTCCTGCTCCTGCTCCTCCTCCCTTCCCGTCCCCGGCCCCTCTGCTGTCCTCGAGCCCAGCTACACGCTCGGTGTCTCGGGATGCTGCAGCTCCCCGTGTGCATGGCCTCCCCCCGGGACAGCGAGGGGTTTGCCTCCTGTCCGGAACAAAAGGGAAGCCCCAGGTATTTGGTAAGGGAGTGAGGGATTCCACTTCAAAACCAATTTTTACATGGATGCAGCACCCAGGCTGTGCACGGGACGTGGGCCTCAACACAACTGCAGTTGAGAGGACACTGTGACACCCCATGGAGTGCCAAAATGATCTAAAAACACTCAGGGAGAATAGAGCACGGTGCAAGCACTTTTCACTCATGCAGACCCTGCTATTCTCTCTTTAGTTCGCTAATCTGCAGGATGTGGCTCTGGGAAGGAAGCTCGGGTTTCTCCTTTCAAATCGGCTGAGATCAAGTGAGATCCGTGTTCCAGCTGATTGAGACATACGGCTTTTCCTTATTCCTTACAACACCCAGGAGAAAAAACTTATCAAGCCTGGCATCCACCTACTGACTTGTTCAGCTTAGGCCTCAATAAAGAAGAGGTTTGTAAACGAGCGTGAGGCTTCGTTAACCATGGGGCCTCCTCGGAAGGAAGCAACAACCTTTTTTGTATCCGCTGGATTTGTGGCTTAACACAAGAGCAGATTGGAAATCTGATGAGAACACCAAAAATTCCCACAGGAAATTCTTTTAAGTCTAACCTGTTCTGTAAATAATTCAGTAGAATCGACAAGAATCACTTTTACAAAACAGGAAAGTCCTCTTAGGCTTTAAGTTAGAACTTAAAGGACAAATTGCTCCCACCGCGACCCAATCGATGCAGAAGTCACTCCCGATAGCGATCCCAACGCAGGCGGTGGCTGGCGGCGCTGAACCCAGCCTCTCACTGCTGAGAGTTACTCCTTAAAAGCGAAAGGGACAAAAGCTTCAGTAAATAAAATCTCCAAGCTCAGACAAAGGCTGAAAATTACACTACATTTTTTGTCTTCCCAAAAATCCTTTCAGGAAAGTGGCAGCCTGAGCAGATGCCTAAGTATCCTAAATGGGGGAGCAAATAATAAAAAGTTACTGATGCAAGTAGTCCAGGCGTACCTCTTTCTTATGAAACTCCAGGTATTTGAAATCCCACGCCACGCTGCGCTTTACCGGGCATATTCTGCAGAGAAAAGCGGAGCCCTCGCTTTGTTTTGGGGCAGAGGCCATTAACACAGTGCCGACCTGTGGGCCTCGCGCAAAGGAAAACACCAAATCTCCTCCTGCCAGCTCCGTGCCAGCCCATCCTAGTGCAACTCTGTGCTGAAGGGACTGGTCAAGACAGACAGCTATCGAAATGCATTACGGACATTACAGACATTGTAGACATTAGTCGTGCCAAGAACATTTGCCTTTCTTAGGAACAGTCACCCTAAAACCTTCCCTTTGGTAGATGCAGCAGAAGCTCCATCCCCCTGCACAGCACCATCTTCACGTACTGCATGTGCAGGAGCTTTGGCAACCGGCAGAACCTAAATAAAACTGCTTTTAAGCACCTTGGGTGGAAGTTCTCGAGTTTCCTTATGTGCCATATTTTTTCTTACACTGCTGAGTTGATCCTCCAAGAAAAAAGGTCTTATTGATCTATTTTTTCTATTTTTGACGTGAAATCTATATTATATATATGTATTAGATATATATAAATGTGCACAAAGAAATTCCTATGTCATCAAACTGCATTTTACATTCCTGTAAAAGGGAAAAAATGATACAAGTGCCAATATAATGAATTAATAGCCTCCGAGGAGAGCACTCCTTCCTTCCTTCCTCGTTTACACTCCTCTTGCCTGTTCATTAGGTGCAGCAGATGCTGGAGCCGCTCTGCCTGTCACCTCCAGTCCTTTGCTCTGGAGCTGCACAAAGTGCTATGCCAAATAGCAAGGAGTCTGCTGTTGAAATCACACTGGCTTTCCCTCCCAGAGGGAGGGCGATGTTGGATTAAAAGGATACCTCAAAGAGCCTTAGTTTTAAAGATTATTAAACAAACCCTCCCATCGCAGAGTAAACACATTAAGCCCCATTATCCTGACATTCTTCAAAGCAAAAGAGGCCTCAACGCAGACCGGGAACAGGCGCCCGTTACTGCTGCTCTTCCTGTTGCTGAGCAGAGGGTTGTGTGTGTGTGAGATG
>NW_010587955.1:45685-62882 GCF_000705375.1 Tinamus guttatus
GGGCGCGGTGCGAGGGCCTCTCCCTTCCGCTGGGCGAGCGGCTCCGGCTGCCTGCGGACAACACGCAGGCCCGCACGGCCCTGCTTGCGAGGGCCCTGCAGCAAGAACAGCTCCCACCGTCCGCACTTGGGCGTAACGGGAACAACGGGGCTGCACCTAGCGCTGCGTCTTTCTCAGTAACAGGACAAATGTCTCAGCAGGGCAACAGCTTCTTTCCAGAAGCCATATCAGAAGAAAAAGGCATCGTGTCCAGCTCTCCGACAATCTTATCTGTCTCTGGAAAGCCCAGATTAGGTGGCTGGGATGCACTTCCAGCATCACATCCAGCTCAGTGCCATCGTGCTTCTGCAGGGCTCAGGATGCTCCAGACGGCGCAGGACATAAGTCCAAGGCAGGGAATGTAAGACTGGTCGCTAATTACCGCTCATGTAGGAGTCAGACACTTGGGACTGTTTCCCAGTTTCGCAGCACTCACCAGTGCTGCTCATGCACAGAAGCACGGCCAAGAATCATCTGCTGTGCTGTCCCTTGCTTTAACATCTCTGGAGATTACAACTTGATATGAAACCCACGGAGGCCAGCCAAAGTCTTTTGCCTTAATCACTGGAATTTGCTCCAAGCTTTCTATCAGGTTTCATCTCCACAAATAGCTCTCAAAGCTCAGGCAGGTAATTTTCTTCTTAAATTCTTCAGTGGCTGATATGCTACTAAAAGCGAGTACCTGAGCAGGAAGACCCAAAGATCTCCTTCACTGGGCAGAGAAATATATTAAGCAGTATATTGTTGTGCATCCAAATCAGATTGGGAATAACTGAAAATCATAGTCTTGTATCTCCTGCCATCCCTACAACTGAAGGGAGGGCCGAGTGCTTTTGCTGAGCACCGACATCCCGTGGCCAGGAGCCCCGGGGGTGCGAGGGGCCCCGGCCGCCCTCTCACACCGACCCACCTGCCTCCCTGAGCCTCCCCGCGCAGCCGGCGGGGCCTGCAGCCCTTCTGCCTTCACGTATTTGTTCCATAAATACAGCGAGACCTCGAGCTTCCAGGGCTATCTGGGTTTTGTCATCCACACAGTAATTCACTCTGTTTTAGCAAAAGACTGGAATATGAATAATCTATCCTTAACAGTCCCTGAAAAACAGAAATAATATCTTTTAAAATTATTCATGATGCTGTTACTACTACAAGCTGAGGCACCATTTAATGAAATAACATTTTAAATACATGATTGCATTAAAGAGAGAATACTACATTTTATAAAAACATTTCTCCTAGTCTGTTTTGAATTACAAGAGAAATGAGTCTGAAATCTTGCATGTAGCACCAGATAAGAATAATCTTTGATGCCCCCCTTAACACAGGGTGTAATCGTGTTTTATTGCCTCCTTTGCTTCAGCCTGGGTTCAGGAAAGACCCTGAGAATGTCCTATTTACCAGCTTCCCAATTCATATTTATCCAACACGTGCCTGTTTTCAATTCCAACCTTCAAGCCTTCTCCAGCTGCAGGAAAAAATGCAGAGCTGAAGTGTTTATTATGCAGAAGTGGTCAGGATTATCTAGGTGGCTCTGACAACACACCGTAGTAGTCTCCGAGAACGGTCCAACACACCTTTTTTTTTTTTCTCCTGGAAAAGAGCATAGTAGGACACTAGGAAACGTGGTATCTCATCTCAAATCATAAGGCTCAAGGCTGGCAAGGGGCTGTCCCTCCTCTCCATCTCACCGTAGATCCCATTGGCTCTATGGCATCAAGAGGGACCTTCCAGCACTGTTCCCGCTGCTCTCACGAATGGACCAGCTGGTTGGATGGCCTGGAGAAACCCGGCACATTGCTCTCCTCCAGCTGCAGCGAGCTCTCATGTGCTGTTTCTTAGTGCTTTCCGATGGTGATTCAATCTATCCTTCGAAATAAAACGAGAATTTTCCCACAGGCACTTACTTTTCAAGACCCATGAATAGAAAGATTTTAGAAATTAAGTAGAGATACCAGCAGATCCCAATTACATGGGAAAAAAAAATAATTTGGCATCTGGAGAACTGCATGGCAGGATGAACCTTCCCGCAAGTGATGATTATTTCTTAGTAAACAGACACGCTGGAAGCAAAATTACTGCTTTCTGCAAATAACCAAAGGATTTGTTTAGTAAGCTGAAAGAAAAATAGACAAATTTGCCTCATTTTTGTTTATATGAGAGTTTACTCGAGTGCTCGTGTGAATCTCACGAAGGCCGGGATAACAGGGACTCCTGACAACAGGTTTGGGGCCTCCCAGGAGCCGCCGCCTTCAATCGGACAGGAGACCTAAGGTACAAGACTGCTGCTGGCATTTCCTTTTCTTGCTTAATATCCATAAGAAGAAAAAGAAAAAAAAAGAAAAAAACAACACAGACAATGTTATTTGAAGAAGCATTTTTCTTCCATTACGTGTTAGTGGTTAATTCACCACACTGGGAAAAGCACAACTTAACGATCAATTTTGCAGTCGGAGCAGAAAACTGTAGAAGAACAATCAGCCTATTCAGGACATCATTGCAGAATAAGGAGCTTGCTTTAAAGAAGTCACACATTCAAAAGACTGTACAGCCGGGCAGGAAAAAAGAAATTCTACCAGCACTAGAAATTCTTTGGGTTCAAGAAATTCTCCCCTGGAAGCCGGTTTATGAAGAGGGAAGCAGGGGAGGGCTGACTTTTGCATGGGTGATGCCAGGATAGTTTTCCATGCTGCAGACTTCAGGGCTTGGACACTGCTAACACTTTTCTCACCAAGCCATCTCCTCAGGAGGCCCCGTTACCAGTGCTCAAAACAGCCAACTGAACCAGCAGCCCCACGGGGTGCAGAGAGCCCAGGGAAGTCACAGGAGCTACCTGAAGGTTGCTCTGCTCACACTGGAGACGATACCCACTGTTCTACTGATAATTCCCCAGGACACAATATCATCCTGCAGCATCACCACCGATGCACAATTCCATGACAAGCCACGCTATTTTTCCTTGCTGCTCCCACAGCCAGGCTCTCCAGCAGAAAGAGGGGCACAGACTCACCAACAAGCTGCCTTTGGGGAGCTCTGCTCATTTCTGGGCAAGGTCCCTGGCCCCTGCTGCTGAGATCGTGTGTTTCTGTGACTGGGGTGTGTTTCTGCCCATCCGTGTATCTTCTTCTCTGAACAAAACTGAAGGTCTATTAAGCCTTATTAAAGTTGCACGACGTTCCCAACGTTAATACTGTTCACACAGTCCTTCGCAGTTATCCCTGCATTGCTCTGGGGATGGGGAACAGGCCCAGCTTTGGCCTGGAAGGCCCCAGGCCTGCCCCGAGCGAGGCCGCAGCAGGCCCAGGAGCTCTGCTCACGCGGACGTGTGGGGCACACTGCCTTGCAGAAAGGAAGCATTAAAGAAACTCCACTGTCTGAATAACCTGCATGAAAGCTGACAAGTTTTACAAAGTACTTCTTGCCCAGAATTTCAAATTTATTAAAATACTTCTTCTCTTTTCCCAAAGAGAGCAGAGCTACGGCATGAGGGCAACTGTCACCTCCTGGTTACAGCACTGGTCACATAAGGAGGGAATAAAAGGTGACCGGTAACTTGGCATAAATCCCAGCAAACACTAAATCTCTAATCACACACATGATCTACAGGCAGGGAGGCATTTCCATGAAGCGTCTGAAGAACAACTACAAATATATTGACTGAAAGCAAAGTCGGCAGGGGAACACGAGGTTGGAGGCAGAACCAGAAACGGGACAAGATCTGTAGAGCTGGGCAGAGCATCCTGATCTGCAATGACCTCCACAAAGTGCCATTTCAGAGGGCTGATACCAGCAACCTTCGGAAACACCAAACTGCTTTGCGGAAGGGTTTCGGTTTGGGTTCTAAAAAAGGATCCAAAAAAGCCATTTTGATCACTTGTTAATGGCCATTTATTTGTACCGGAAAGTTCGTAATCAATTTTCAACCAGCTTGAGTTTCTTTATTTTTTTAAGTTACAATCAATACAGAGAGCTATGCCAGGATAGTAAAAAAGGAGATATTGCCTGGCTCATCTTTGCAAAATATTTTTGCTTAGGTGTCTGACAGCAGAACTTTAATTATATATGTTATTTTGATTCTGCATTTTTAATGAAAAGAAGCAGGTTTACAAAAATAGAGGAGACATTTTGTTATGCTGGAAATCAATGCTGGCTCCTTACCTGGCCAAGCAGTCAGTTTAGGTCTGTTTTGCAGGAGGTATGTGCCTTTTTTCTGTGTGTGAAATATCACTTACCTACCTGTAATACTCGTTCACATCTACCACTGCATCTTTGTCTTATTTTCAATGAACTGAAGGGTTCGGCACTGCACTTAACTGATACATACAGTGTTTTAATAGCTGCTTTACTGAGATCTTACGTTGTTACAACCTGTTGCCATATTAATCCTACCCCACAATTAGCTGCCTAGGGAAAATGTGTACTTTCAGAGGACGAAGATGAAAAAAAAAATCTCCAGAGCTCTGAAACTCATGACTTATTTCCCTTCCAAAAAAAGAAAAGTGTAAGAGAAGCACATCTCTTGTTCTGTTATACATAATATTTGGCAATATTTCTCTGTACATCACAAGATGCAGAGCTAAAAGATGAACTAAAATAATACTGCTGAAAAATCAAAAACACTTACTCCCAGGCACGAGGGAAAAGCATGAAAAACCATGCACTTAAAACTCTCCATCAGTGAGCTATAAAAGACACTGCAACGTACTGTACAATATTTATGAGCCTGAGATGCATACTATAGATTAATTCATAAATTCTCCATACATAATTTATAGTCTATTTACAGAGTAAGAGAGTGATCACAGAGCGCCCACCCCAACGGCACCGCGCTGGCGGCTCCGCCGGACGGGCGGCGCGCGACCAAGGCGATGCATTTTTAAAGGCGGTTATGTGCTGTAAATGTTTTATGCTCTATAAAACCTTTGGGTTACTTAGAAATATTTATACAGTATTAAGTACATTACTGCCACTCAAAATCAGAAATTAGCCTTAACTTGCTTTATAAAGCACTTAAATTTTTCCTCCTAAACTTAATCCTCACATTGCTGCAAATTTTGGCTCAGCACAGTATTTCTGCCAAGACAGTCCCCCATTTCCTCAAAACTCTTCCTCCAACAGGACCACGTTTCCTCTAGGGCACAATACAAAGCAGCTGTAGCCTAAACTTCTTGGTATCATGTTCTGCAAACAGGTTTGACGACCAAAATAAGAACAGTTTGGTAAGATGCAGATATTGGGCAAAGTTCAGGCACTTGGATGTAACTAAAATTAGGGTCCCTGGGTCAGTAAAAGACATGAGTAGGTGTCTGCAGGCTGGCAAGAGAAGGGGTTTGGAGGCTGCCACCAGCCCCAGAGCAGCGGCTCCGGCTGCTCCGGCAGGGCTGATCCTGGGATCCTGCCTCCAGCTCCAACTGCGGAGCAACCAGCCCCCTCCCCGCACACGTGCCCAGGTGCCCGGGCGGGATGGGATCGGAGCTGCCACCTGGATGCCACCTGGATGCCACCAAGCACACACACGCTTTCGTTAGTTGCTCTCACCACTCAACTAGCAAACTGCTAGAGACCAAGTACAACTGTCCTCTTTTTGATGATGCTTTTTGGTTTTTTAAATAGCTTTATAACGATGCTCTGCATACACGCAGAGTTTAAATTGCTATTTAATATTAATGCAGTTCTCAAAATCAGAAAGAGGGATTTTTTTCTTTTTAAAAATTCAAAACTATAGCTCTAAATCGCTATTAGAAATGGACGCAATCAGAGGCTGGTCAGGACTGTGATTTCTCCATTCACAGAACTGTACGGAGAGAGGAACAGGAGAGAAATCACCAGTCACCGGACACTGAAACGCTGCATTTACAGCAGAGGCTCCCCAGAAATCTGCTACAGCCCCATGCAAACTATGGCCATCATCTCCTCCTACTTGTGCAAGTGGCACTTATTTAACAGGCTGCGTTATGAAGATTTCTTGTTAATTATTTATGGCTACTTAGTAGTCTGAAACTTATTTACCTCACACATGCTTCAATCACTGTAACTGCTGTTGCTGCCGTGTTGGACGGCAGATCAATCGCTCTTGTTCCTAATCCCAGCTCTGCTGACACGGTAACACTTGTCATGTAGCACATTTTTCTTTCCCCTAGTGATGTTTTAATTTACTTCCACACACAAAGCTAATTTTATGTATTCCAGCTTCCTAATCTCTGAGTGCCTTTTTTCTTTTTTTTTCCCTCCCTTTTTTTTTTTTTTTTAATTAAAATACTCCCACTAAGTATTAGGTTAAGAAGGTTAGGAAGACTTTAAGAACCCTGTCCACAGTTACAAGTAAGAGCCACTGCGTTTTAGAAATGGGCTGAACGGGCTTTGAAGTTTATCTTAAACACATCCCCCCGGTCTGCATCACCCAACCTCAGCACCTACGGGAGCCTATGGACTATGTTGGAAGAGCAAATCTGACACTGCCTCATGTAGCAAAAGGACTAGCCTCCATCTACAAAATCTGGAATTATGTACAATTTGCATTAATCCTTAAAAACAAACATCAATCCTTAAAAGAAACAAAAAAGCAGATTAGGAGTAGTGTTTTCTTTAAAAAAACCTCAAATCATTTATGCCAATTAAGATTATCCCATGCTCCAACGAAGCCTTCCTTCGCTCCCAGCTGCAGGGACGCGGCGATGGCGACTGCCGGGGCGTTCCAGCACTAACGCCGTCGGAAGCGCGATTCCTTTCCTAGAGGAAGGACTAACGCTCTCAAAGTTTACTCAGTGAAAAGTCTATTGGATTCTATGCAGCTCCAAAACGCAAGCCTCAAAACCACCAAAGAGCACTAAGGGAACAGCCAGCTTCCATTGCACTTTCCAGATGCTGCTCAGATGAAGCCGTTAGACCGAGCACCTGACACACGCGCCGGGTTGAGCTATTGCAGACCAGAGCCTCCCCTCCTCCTTGCCCCTGCTGCGAGGGACAGAGGTTGTTGGCGGTGACGGACCCGGCGCGGAGCTGTTTCCTTGCAGAGCGAGGCCGCGAGCCCCCACACGACAGCTCCTCCAAGCCACGGCTCTATCCGCCAGGAAGCGCTGCGGGAATTTCCAGCAACTGATGAAGCGTTTTTCAAGCCAAGGCAAAATAGCTCTCATCAAAATCACCTTCTTGCTACTGCTGCAGGTGACCTTACTCAGGAATCTGCTTGAGCTCTCGTTTTCCAATTCGCTGTAGGTGACTTTGGAGAAGAAGGAGGGAAAACAAAACAAAACAAAACAAAACTGCCACCTCTCACAGATGCTTTAATGTGCCCCCTGGTTATTAGCAGAGCTTAATGCTGATCTACAGAACATATGCGAGATTAAATATGTGTCCTCACACCCGTGCGGTCCGACTGCCTGGCAATGAGCGTGTTGGGTTCATCACATGCATTTCTCCTGCTGCATTTCACATATTCCGCTTTCACAACGCCATCCCAGAGAGCAACTGAGACTATAAATACATGGATCTCACGTGGGCTACCTGCAGAGATCTGAAAAGTGCAGGGTAATGCCTATCCTTGAGAAAAAGTGACTGAAAGCAATGACTAATACCATGCAAACATATTTAATTGGCATATTGTTAAGAGAAGAACACTAATTGCCAACTATAACACGCTGAATAAATTAGCATAGCTAGCTAGCTGAGCACTGACAGGCACTATCACGTAATTCACGCTGACTTCTTTAATTATTCAGAAAGCAAGCAAATTATTTTCATGCTTGCATTTTCTTGTGTTTCATGGTGCCCTTGTGGCTTTTAAAGAGGTTTTTAAAATCTTCCCTATTAAATACAAGTTCTATCAGATCTACCAAGCACTGGTTAATCCAACCTATTATTCCATTCAAATATACCTCAATGGCAGCTGAAATCACCATCTCACCTGTAAGATTTCCAAGACGCCAATCTTGCCAACCCAGAAAGGCTGCAACCCTCGTGCCAGGGCTAAATGCTCCCCAATGCCATGGCAAGCTTCAACACGAAGAGCCCCTTTCCAGACCTGGAACCAGCTGCTTGTTCTCACTGCAAGGCAAACCAACAGACTGAAATTGGGTAGATGCAGTGTTCGTGAGTGCCACTATTCAAACAAGACATTACCCATATTTAAATTGGTATAGCCGCTGTAATGTAGCTTGCACCAGTGATATTATTTGCATCCAAAAACTCTATGTATTTTAAGCTGCCAATGCTTCCAGTTGACCAGAAGGCCAGTCACTGCAGGTAGCTTTGGGTTTGAAATCCGCAATCTCCACACTGCTCCTTAATGTGTTGTTATTCCTCTCCGCCTCGTGGCCGCCCTCTCACTTCCATTCCTAAAGATTATTTTTAGCTAGAGTAAATGTCAAAGTATGAGTAAAATTAGGAATGCAATTAACACTGCCAGAAATAACGAGTTGTTTAACCACTCTAGGAAACCGGCCTTGTGAAGAGCCAATAAACTTTAACGTGCTTTTGTTACCAATCAAGCCAAGGACGAGAAGCACATCAGCGTGTCTGCATTGCCCACGTACAGGAGCCGAGTAGCTGGGGCACCAGAGCAGAAGAACGATTTTGTAATGAACCCGGAGGAGAACATTCAAGAAACGGCCCCTCTCCCCTTTCGGGGCAGAGTTTTTCTCCTGTGGCTGCGAGCAGCCCGAGCCCAGCGTGTCCCCAGGCCCCACGGCGCTTCCTGCTGCAGACACCAAGCGCCCCAACTCACCAAGACCTCCATGAGGAGAGCAGCGAGGTCTCCCACAACACTAAAGGCAGCAATATCCAAACTGTTTAATATTCGGACCCATTCACCTCACCTCAGCAATGCAAAAAGAAAAAAAAAAAATACTGGAAGTTCCTAAATATCTTCCCAAATAGCCCCAACTCCCATTTTTCACTTACAGAAGCAGGAAGCACTGAAGTGGTCTGCGCCAGGTCACGCAGCAAGGTTGCACCAAGCAAAGACACGTGTGCATTTTCCTAAGCCTTCCCTGTAGCTCTGATGGTCTCTGTCCCAGCAGGAAAGCTTCCCACTTGCTGTCCCCAACACGCTCCGTCATCTCCATCCCGCATGGAGCTGAGCCTGGAGCTTTCCCCCGTTCTGCTCCATGGGCTGCACCTCCTGCAGCTCCAGCGCTCAGCTCAGAAGTGTACAGTGGGTTCCATGACCTGACACTGTGGGCTGCTCCAGCTGAGAATTAGGGGGGATTCAATGTGCAGACCACATTTCTGAGCAAATGCTTCACCTTCTTCCAAACAAATTCCTGAGGAGCTCTGTTGGGAACTGACTGAAGGAGCCAGCAGGTGTTTTGGGTTGATACTCTGCAGTATTGATTTCAGCTGTATTGCTTCTTACATTTCATCTTTATTCTACTATAAGGAGCGCTCACTCAAAGTCTGCATTTTAAAATGCAACAGGTTTCACATGCCCCAAAGCTCACAGGTAAAAGTATCCTGCAAGGAGCTTGGGCCAGCACGCTATTTAAAATGCCAAATGACAAAGGAGTCAGGGCTTCAGAGCCACCCTTACCCTATTACACTACCAGAAGAGCCGAGCGTGACGCAGCGGGCAGTGTCCTGAGCAGTCCCTGCAGTCTGCACTGCGACGTTCTCCATGCACCCGCAATCCCCGATCAGGCTTTAAACGGGAGCTCAGTTTGCTCGCGTTGCGCTTCGGACAGTAGCTTCTCCCCTTTGCACCATTACAGGCTGTATTTTGTTTAAATGGCCTGTGCTGAGAACATCTACAAAAATCACCAATGAAGGGCTTGAAACTTTATCCATTTACAAAGAAAATAAGAAAAAGAAAAAAGGAAAAGGAAGGAAAGGCTACCTGGAATAGAACAAAACACAAAGCTCTGTTGTATCAAGAACCACTCTGCCAGATTGCAATTCTGCGTGGGTGCCTGTCATGCCAGCTTGGATTAGCCTTGGTGACCGTGTTTATTATCACGGAGATCCTGACAAGGTCTTGACTACAGTGGAGAAAAATGGCAGCACAATAATTACTTTTCATCTTTAAAATAATCTTCCTGCAATTGCGAGGCTTTTAACATAGAATAAAATGATAGCCTGGAGTAATTCTCAATTACAGCCAACGGAGCATCTTCTCAGGAGCATGTGGCTGGGCACCGGCGCCTGCTCTGCTCGCTGCTCCCCAGCGCCGCCGGGACGCAGGGACCGGCTGTCCCGGCCGGCCGCTCGGCTGACGCGGAGGCTCCCACCCCCCTCAGCCCCTCGCTGCTTTGAGAAGCAGCCCCATGTTTTTAGGTTTTCGGAGAGGAGACGAGAGCGAGCGAAGCGCTAACCCACCTGCACAACTGGCATCTCATACTCAGTCCACCCGAACCGCCCAGCTCATGCAGCCAAGCGCAGAAGGAACCCACATCTGCAGAGCAGATTATCGCCGCTTCATGTTCCTTAACTCACGGCAAACTCTCCAAAAACCAACAGCAGACGTACGGCCAAACCTCCTCTTTCCCAAAGCTCTACCGCGTGGCAGCACCGTTGTACCTTTATTTTTTCTGGAAGTCCTAATAATCTTGGCAATTGCAATGGCAACGAAGTTGTTCATAGCCAGTTTTAAAGAGCCTCCTGTCTACCACAGACATTGCAAAATACTGCTCTTCTCTTTAAATATATATTGGAATCAACAATCACACATTTTCGTAAAACTGTGTCATCTCTATACTATTTTTTGTTTAATGCTATGTCCTTTAATCACTGTAGAGAACAGTACAACATTACACATTACAAATTCTGTAAAAAAAAAAAAAGTCAAAATTTCATACTTATTGTAATGGTAGAATCAATGTAGGCACTAAGCATGTAAATTATCATACAGCGTAGCGTGAAGCTGTGCTTGCTTCCTGCTATGCCACAGCCCTCTTCATCTCTAAGCCTTAGCGGAAGGAAATAACAACCACATCAACCAAAACCTACCCCGAGCCCGCAGAGGGGCTCTGAAAAGCAGCCTCTGACACCCGCAAAGCCACGCGGACGGCACAAAGCGCTGCTCCCGCGGGGCTGGAAACGGACCACGGTTCCACACAGGTAGGAGATGCCGCACTCATCTCCACACAGATTAAAGGCCTTAACATGAGGTTTAGGTTTATTTACACTGATAAAAATTCTAATGAACTCAAGGGAGTTGCTCTGATTTCATGGATTAACTTGATGGAAGAATTTTGTGCTCAATCCTCTGTTATTTTCTGAAGGTTAAAGACACACCAAGTTCTTTTTCTTACAGTCATCCTTTCAGATAGTTACACTTAATTTGTAATAAAAAGATACCCAGCATGGACTTTTTTCCTAAGCTCACATAATGATTTTCCATGTAGGGGAAGCCATTAACGTGATTATTACTTTTCTCTGGACAAAATCAACCCCTAGAAATTTTTGATTAATTTGCAGCGTGATGCATAAAAAAGCAAGCTTGTGAAATTACCAGAAGAGGTAAATAAATGATTCATGTGGGTTGGTTTTGCATGAATAAATTATTTGTTCCTTCTCTGTGCCTGGTTTGAGAGAAGAATACAAAATTAATGTTATTCTATGCAAATAGAAAGCTTTCATAAAATTCTGACCTAATTATAGGTGCTTACTAAGAAATACATACTTGAGTTTTCTGGGTAAAAAATGGTACAACACTAGTGTCATGGAAGAAAAGATTCAAAAAACAAAATATGTCATTTGACAATATTTATCGTAGAGAAATATAAAAGCAACAATGTTTCCATCTTCCTAAGCAGCTTCCCCCTTTTTCAAGAGGACACTGAATTTGTACCCAAAATACTACATCACTTTAGCTAAGGTTTTAGCACAGCCTTTGATGCAAATGAAATCATTGCACACCATGCAAAGACATGCATCTCAGGAGATCTTCATTAATGTCAATAAAATAGATGGCATTTAAATTATCTTGTATCCAAGGAAACAGAGAAGCACCTGACAAATATTATCCCTCCGCTCTAGCCTTAAGGGGCAGGAGATTTCAGCAATATGGTTCAGCCCCATAGCAGGTGATGGCCAGACCGATCCATAAAGTCACAGTTGTACTTCCTGACTTGGGGGGAGCTTTTAATAGGAAGAATTACTCATTAAAAAATAATTCATTTTGCCATGATAAAATTATTTCTCGATAACCACCAATTGCAACAAAAGGAAAACCTCTTCCTTAGCAGCTGTCTTTGGCAGAGCCAAAGCAATAAGAATACAGCTTATAAACTGCCTACGTGTGTGTTTAACAGGTAGACACACAGACAGAGGGACAGGGTCAGTCCAGTTGCCAGAGGCGCCTCTGCAGCAGTCACACAGGAAGTTCCAGTGACCTGGGCTGTCTGCTCCTGCCCATGTACGTGCTGTGCTGGCAGGATACACCCACCTGCAGCGATGGTCTCCACTCCTTCACGCACACCTCACCTTGCTGCACTACAGCACCCGCTGCTGAATGCCCCCATATGACACCAAATGATTCAGGACCCTTTTTATACTACATTAAATGTGGCTAAAGATGTAATAATTATCAGTCTTTTTGTCAGCAGTGATTCCTTCTCGTTCCAGCATCACTGAACAGCCAAGTGGACACAGTTCTGCAGAAGTGACTCCTCTTTGATGAGAACCTCTCTATAGTCACACTGAAGGACAGTATCCCATCTTAAATTTGTGAGATGAATGACTTAATGGAAAATAATTATCTGAAAGGCTGGTCCACAAGGCAATACCATGTTTCTCAAGTTCTCAGCAACTTGCCCTGGTCCCCATACGTTCCTCACCAGCAGCAGGGGCCTGCAGCTGCACTCAGGGGCTTCCTCAGAGCAAGATGCACCAGAAACGTGGGCCCCCAGAGCAGGCAGTTCAGCCCGGCCTGACTTGTGTCGAGACCCACCAAGCAGATTGTATAAGCAACGCAGGCAATTAGGGAGGTGAGACCACCACAGCACACCGGTACTTTACTCCTAGCGGGAATGCCCTTGATAGGAATCTGAGAGGAGTCAACTGCAAACATTCTTGTTTCTGTGCATGATGTCGCTGCTAAAATCCAAAACAGATAATTTAGTGGGTGGATCTGTAATTAAATTATTATGTCTCATATCTAATTAAAACAGATTTCAAGGCACATTTCAAGCTGTGGTTGTGTGTCAGTTTTGAGTTGCCTCACATGGCTTGGCAAGCAATCACACTGACAGAGGGCAGCGAGAAACTGCATCCAAGACTAAGAAAAGGACCTAAAAATAAAACAGTTTGCGAGGACTGCCTTTCATTCTGAACTGCCTTTCATTTCATTCACTGGCACAATACCATCCCACTCCCTAGATTTCTGAAACAGTCCTCGAGACTCATATAAAGAAATAAGAAACAACAGCAAGTGCACGATTTTCATGATTGTAGCTAGGCTCTATACACAGCTCAGCAAAACACAGTTCAGTAGAGTCATCCTCACTCTATGGAAAAGTAGTTTCAGAGAGGACAAATAGAGAGGCCTTCAGAGAGGCCTGCAAGGCAGGCGAGCCAGAAAGACAGCCTGCTAAGACATGATACCTAAACCACAGGTTCACAGTACTAAAGAGCACTAGGTTTTGCTACAGCACAGAGCATCCCGGCTGGCTTTGCTAGAGTGTAGGGTAGGCAGCCCCAGCCCCAACTCCCTCCTGCTGCTCTCTGAGCACGCCGAGGTGTCAGTGCCACCACGTGCTGCCGGCACGCAGGCGGGTCCAGGTGCGCACGCAGGGTCCTGCTGCACCACGACGCGCTCCATCACCCGCAGCGCCGCCAGGACACACTAACCCCCGCGGGAGGTAACCGAGCGCGCCTGCTCGCCCGTCGCACCCCGACTGCCAGTCCTGAAAGGGAAAAAAGGGTTGAAAAAGTTAACTGCGTTGAAGATGAGAATTTTACACTTCAGTAATGTTTTGGGTCAATGTGAAAAGAAAGAATAACTCATCTGAAAAGCAGTGGGTTTTTATATTGTCACAAAAGATGCACTGAAATTTTGAAAAGCATTCAAAAGTCAGGTGCTGACATAACTCCTGTTTGGACAAGTTTTATGACTATCTTGTCCTCTATTGATCCTAGTCTTTGAAACAATCAAGGAATATTATCTCCAGGAAATTGGAGATATTTGGCCTTACCACACATGAACTTTTAAGTATATCCTGATGATTAACTCATATATTATGTGTTCCCATATGACAGAAGCATGGCTGTTGTTCCTCAAAACAGCGCAAAACACTGGAACATAAATGCAGGACAACTCATACATGAATGTACTCTCTAAAGTAAAAAGAAAGCATTAATTTTCCTGCATGAAACTTCAGTGCTTTTGTTGCCTTTGCAAGGGTCTCTTATGGGACATCCTGCTCATTTTGCATTCAGAGATGAGAGATATTTAATTTATTCATCAATCTTTGTCTAGCCTCGCCTATAGATCCTTGTTATAAATTTCCTTGCCTAAATATTTGCACTGCATAGTATGTACTTTCCCCTGGGTTATGTATTTTGTAGCCTGCTGAATCTGTTACAAAATCTTTCATCTTCACGGGGAGTAAAACTCAGGAAAACATTGACACAAAACACATACTGTACTAACATACACAGCCAAACACAAATACATAATTAATGCAAGGAGGGAAACACATCTGGCTAGCAGTATGTGCCTTAATAGCTACCTTAATAAAAGGCAGCCACCAAGACAGGTTCATTGCAATGCTATTGCTCAGACTCTTGCACCTTTCTGCTTGTGCTGTCTGTTGTTGCATCCTTTGCTTGGAGTAAATGTTTTACTGGAGATACAGGAAGGATCAAGGTACTGTCACCAGAAAGTACTATTTTAATTACTTCAGAATTAGTGGTTAATCCAAACTCGTTTCACCATCAAAAAGAACCAGCCCACCACAAACGCACAGAAGATGGTTGAAACCCATCAAATACCACCTCAGGAGTCCCGAAGCCCTGAACCCAGGGCACATATTACCCCGACAGGCACCACGTTCCACGTGGCTCCCAACACAGCTTTGATGGGCCCACACGCGGTGACATGAAACGTCTCTCGTGCAGCAACGGCGCCCAACCAAACTCTTCCAAAGGAAGAAAGGATGTTCTCAAATCACATCAAGGACGAGTGGGATCAAGGGGGATTTTATTTCTACATCAAATTTAATACTAAGTTAATTGATACATTTTTAGAAAGCATCAGGGTGCTGAAGTCTCTATGGGATGGATCCCACAGGATCCATGTGGGTGCTGAGCATCGAAAATCCAGCTGCAGCCTCTTTTGGACCTCCTCGCCCATCGCATCTGTTCTGCTCACTAATTACTTCACCTCTCTTTTTTTTCTGTGCTTTTCTTTATGCACTTAAATACATTTGAAATGTAATTGCATACAAAACAGCTTGGTTCATCCAGGAATTAATAAGCCTGTGTAACCGCTGTTACAAAACTTGAATCAAAGACACCGAATGCTGCCATTGCGAAGTAATTATGTCAATGAAACTACCAGCAACTTGAAGTGCTCTCTCATTAATAGAGAGGATGCAATTATTCGTTGCCTCCTCCTCTTCCCCGGGCAGTGTGACACTCAGGACGAGCGGGGCCGGCTCCTCGCGGGAGGCTCCCGTGCCGGGCTCTCTCCAGGGGATTCCTCCTTCACGCTTAGCTAAGTGACGGATGCGCAGCAGCTTGTGCCTCCTGTCAGGCCTTGAAGCCGGGCCCTCAACTCCGACTTCCTCTGACAGCTAAAGCGAGCAGTGTCCTCAAACCATGTAAGCTTCACTAAGTGTTAAGCTGAATGCCAAACGGGTAGGGCAAGAGCAGCCAGAGCATGACAGGTTTGGAGGCAAATCGCACGCGGCATCTTCAGCTTTGTTTCCCTGCAAAGAGCCTGGTGTCTTCCCTGACACGGATAAAGGCGAGCGGTTATTGCTAACCCACAGCTGCTCATGGTGGTGACACACTGGCGTGACGTAATTCCAGGAATTTTTTCTGACGCTGTGTGTTGCTAAGAAGTATAGAGCTACCTCTGCTTTCTTTCTTCTTCTTTTTTTTTTTTAATTCTGTATATCTTTTTACAGCACAAGTGCATGAAACAGTAATTTCCAGAACTACTTTTGCCTCATCACACACCCTAAGCTAAAGAAAGCCAAGTCCCTACACAAAATGGCACAAACGATTCATTAAATCATTCAAAAGCTCCTGTACCAAGGAGAGAAGGAGGGTTGAACCTAGTATTACAGGTCTCTCCAAAAGCATGAGCCAAGAGAGAGGGAGAACAGAGGCGAGCGAGGCTGGTACCACGAGCTAATCACTCTTACTAAACCATGGGCAGCGGATCAGCTTTGGGTACCAAAGCCTCCTCTCAACTCATTTTTGCTTTGGCGATCCTACCTGCGAGGCAGCTGAGCTCTCCCTCCTCTCCTAACAGCACTATCCTGTGGAACCAGGCAGTGATTTCACATAAAATACTTGTTGGTGCAGGAGAACGACAGGAAATCAATTACAGAAAGCTTTGATTTCCTCTAACGGACTTTTGTTCTAAGGAAAATAGTTGCTGCCTCTGCTTCCGAATCATGAAACACGGCACCCTTACATTTTCCTCGTCTATTCAGTGCCTAGATGTCTGAAACACTTTAGAAGGCGCCTGCAAAGCCAAGCAATCTTAAATGATTGCACAGTATTCCCCTCTGCCCTCAGATAACTGCAACATGTAGCTGCACTTCAGCAACGTGTTGGAAGAAAGGGGCTCATTTCTGAGGCACAAGTTGCCCCACGACTGCCCAGGAAGCGCGGGCGGCCCCATCGCTGCTCCCAGCGTCAACGCCTTGACAAGGGAGTAGCTAAAAACATCTTTGCTCCTCATTAATATCTTGGGGCGTGTGAAAAAAGAAAAAAAGTCTTGATATTGATGGCTAAAGCGATTGCAGGTGCCTCTAATGACAGGGTGCTGACTGACAAGGATGAATTACAATATAATTAGAGCTATTAATTAAAGAAAATTTGACCAATGGCTGAGCTGCAAATTTGCTCTAGCAAGCTGCTCAGAAACAAAAATGCAGCTGGAAACACGAGTTAATGGGCTTTTTGTAGGAAAAACGCAGGAGGGCTCGGGTGGCTCTCCCGATTCCCAGCGACCGGCGGCAGGGCCCGCGGAGCAGCGGGACGCGGCAGGCGGGAT
>NW_010587955.1:65074-76148 GCF_000705375.1 Tinamus guttatus
CCAGCTCCCAGCGCTCCCAAAGTGCCACCGAGGGCTTTTAAGGTTAAAGTCCACATGCAGACACATCATCTGGCAAGAGCGGAATAACTAAGCACGGCCTAGAGAGCGGCAGCAGTCCCAGCTGCCTCCTCGTCTCATATCCTGGAGAATTAAGTCAGTCAAAAACTGGCTTGAGCCTCGAGACAGCGTGTTGCATTAGCTGCACTGTTCTGGGTAGGCAAAGACGAAATCAGACTGATAGATGTGAAAAACACTCGTATGAGTACATTGAAATCACAAGGAATTTAAATGACAATTAACTTGAAAGATACCACCTAAAGAACAGTGTTTAAAAAAATATTTCCCTCCAGCCAACTAGCGCTCGAACCTCAGAATACAAATGCAGAAAGGTAAAATGAACACTATTTAACATTATCAGAGACTATTAATTTAATCCGGTAAAATACTCAAACAATTAGGAACTAGCCAAGGGTTTTTTTTTCACTTCCTTTATGGAAAGTGAGTGTGAAAGGTCTCTGCTCGGTTATAGAGCCCTAGCCGGACATTTCCCAAGGGGGAAAGTGAAATCTCCCAACTACCTGAGCATCTTTCAGGTGTGCCTGGTTAGAGAAGGCCCCTGACCCTGGAGGGTCTGAGCTCTCACCACGCTGCTGCAAACCCCAGAAAAAGGAAGTCCCCACCTGGGGAGCCAAACCAGAGGAGATCTGAAGGCAACAATTTCTTTGGATTGAAAATTTGCAAATGCATCAGAACAGAAATATCAAACCATTTCATCTAACTTCCAGGGACCTTAATTCCCTTCCACGAACCATAACTGAACTGCTGTGCAATGCTCCTGCAGCTCCTCACCACGGAGCAGTGATAAGAACCCGCTGTCTGCAGAAGCGCTCGCAGCAGCGAGACACGGACTGACAGCAAGGACGAGGTAGCTCAGAAATGCAAACACGCTCCTACATGCAGAAACGCTCCTACACCTTCCCTCCATGGGGTAATGCGGGGAAAAGGGAAACGATCAGTAATGTTTTCCATTTGGGCCGAGGTGCTCGTGACCACCTTGCTCTAACGCAGGTTCAAACCAGACACTGGTTCAGGTGACAGGCGCCACCAAACGCCTCTCTCCCTGCAGCGAAGCAGCCACAGAGATGAAAAGCGGCCCGTGCTGGAGCTCCGAGTCTGTCCCCGAGCACAACGTTCAGATGGGGCTTGGTTTGTGGCCCTTCGCTGCGGAGGCTTCCACTCAATCGGCTTGAAGCTGATCTAGTTGGCACCTCTGAGGAAAACTCAAGCACTAGAAGGACTGACCTCACTAGAAAGCTCAACCTGAACATGATCTTAAAGCATTTGCTATTAGTCCATGTCCCTTCCTGCACCAAGCCTGCCCCAATTTATAATCCCAAAGAACTCCAATGATGCTTGAGCCAGGAAATGTGCAGTTGAGACAAAGCAGGGTGACTGACAGCTTGTCAGTTGTTTCACACCTGGAAATAATCTATTTTCAGAGTATTTTACCAAGTCTTCCATTACCATTGCCTCCCCCCGGTCTATGCACTGAGCTCCAAGCTCTCCAGTTCCCCCATGAAGCTTTTACCCCTCTATCCCTCCTACGTACGAGCAGGCCGGCAACCTTGCCTGGTGCTTATTTCTGGGCAGAGAAAGGAAAGTTTGGGGAGAAAACCGGAGCGGGGGAAGCTGCCAGGAGCCGCCAGGCCAGCACGCAGCGAACGCCTCGGCGCGGGCTCTGCTCCCGCGCGCCCCGCTGCGTCACCCTGCCCAGCTGGAGCGGGGCCGGCGCCGAGCGCGGCCCCCCGCGCACAAAACTACTCTGTGCTCGTGCCACGGCGCGGAGGAGGGCGGCCCGCGCCTCAATCGCCCCTCTGTGCCCAGCTGCCGCGCCGGGCGCCGCAGACACTCGCGCGCATTCAGGGAACAGCCTCAAGGAAACGCTTTGATGCTCCTGGCAGCGCGGCCAAGGCCCGGGCAGCGGCGCGGGGCTGGCGACGCGGCCGCGCAGCCGCGGGGATGAATGGCGCAGGAAGCGGCTCCGGCCAGGGCCTCCCAGCCAGCGCGAATCCCACGTTACTGTCAGGAAATCAAATATATACCAATATACCAAAATACACTTTTCTTCACCTTCCTAGTAATGCCCTGGACAGGCTTAGCTAGGAGCCCTCTGCTCGCCAGGCTCCATGCTGGCCCAGCAGAGATGAGGAGGGTCCTGGTAAGGAAAGCGCTCGCTGTGGATATCCTAAAGGAAAAGGGGCTTAAATGCCTAAGAAGTGGTTGGCTACGTCTTGCAATTGGGCTCACTGGAAAGATATTTCCCTATGAGACAGGGAAGTTTCAGTAGCAGGTGAAGGAGCAGAAAGAGGTTAATTAAGCAGCTGAAAGAAATCAGAGACAAAAGTTTTCCAGCACCAGACTCCATTATTATTCTGCTACTACAAGAAATAAGACAGAGAGATAGATATCTGCACAAATATTTTCAAATATTTTCATCTACACTTTTTTTTTTTTTGTCTTCTAGAATATACCAAATCAGATTCTATCCTGGACATTTTCCTTCAGGGCATTTGGAGTTTAAAGAGCACAAACCACATTTAGGCACAGACGACTGACCACAGCCTTCAGGCTGCTCCCAAAGCGGCTTGGGAAACGGCAGCCCTTGGGAAGCACCAGGCACCTAGGGGGGTCCCCAGGAATGTATAGATGTGCCTATATGGATTTAATGGAAGATCAGACCTCTTCACTGGGTCCATTTACAGATTAGGTGCCCCAGCTCTAAGACTGAGTCCTCCAGCTTCCTCTGTGACAGATGCAGAAAGGCAGCCTCCTTTGGAGGGCTACTGAGAGCACTCAAGTTAGGTCTCCAGAGAAGCCTCCAGAGAAACACGTTTCTTCCCATGGATCATCCAGAAAATCAGCATCAGGAGCCACACGGATTCCCCTGCTGCTTCCAAGTCTCACCTTATGGGCACGCTGGAGTGGCAGGCACCACTCACCCATCAGCACAACACAAATCCTTCCTGGGACACATAAGTAATGCTACACACACTGAAGAGAAGAATTCGTGAAAGCATCTTGATTTGAAGAGGAAGAGCAGGCAATCAATATAATTACAATTTAGGTTTTGCAGATAAATTAACTCACTTTATGGGAACTCTGATGAGTGTCCAGAAGCTTCAGTTATGTCCTTGATAACAACTCAGTAGGCTCCAACAACACTCCGAGTTATTGACTTATAAATTACTAAGTAAAGAGAAACATCACTCCCTGATTGCCAAGTATTACTCCTTGAAGCATCCAATTTGCACCTCTTAACAATTCATCATATAAGTTGGTTTGATGGACTCCAGCTCTCCTAATCTATTTTATTCCCATCTTACCATCTGTGCAGGTTTTACAGCAGCAAGCCTGCTTTTTAGGCTATTTAGTAGTTAATGAAAGGAAGAAGGCGGAATGATCATCAATCACTTTGAAACTGTCTCCTCTGCTTAGCTGAAGCAAGAGGAGAGGCGGTGGGAGCCGCGCGGGCGCAGGGAGGGAGCCCCGGGACGGCCAGCAGCACCGACCAGACCTGCAGGCAGCCCAAGAGAAGCACACACTTCTTCCAAAAACACACACATTTTACTACTATCTCACACTCATGAGCTCAGGAAAAAATAACCAACCTTTCTACTGTTGTTCTCTGCACAGAGAGAATTAAGATCTTACTTCAACTACCTTTAAAAAGCAGCAACAAATATAGCCAGATGGGAATTTTTAAATGTTGAAGGACACAGATGAATTTTTCTAAAAGAATTCCACGATACTCCAAGCAAATATGGTTATAGGTGCCAAGACTCAGTGCCTCACTGTTTGAGGTGCCTCAGTGACAAGCACTCAGCGCTCGCGCTCACATGAGCAGCCTTTACACCCGCGGCTGTGCCAGCTTCCGAGCCCCAGGCACCTGCAACACGAGACCTCAAATCCTTGTCCAAAAGAAGGAACTGGTAAGTGCTGACCACGGTGCTTCCTGATCCCAGAGATCTTTACCAACGGCAGGAGTATTTGGGTGTGCGAGCGGTCCCCTCCAACGGAGCTGAGGCAGGCAAGCTCTGAAAAGCAGAACCTCTTCCCATTGCGCTTACCGCCCGTGCCGGGTGCGGTGACACCCGTCACGCCAAGGAGGAGTTGGTGCCACCACCGCAGCCCGTGGCCGCCTGTCCCCACAGCCCCGGCCGGAGGAGGGTGTGCGAGGAAGGCACGGCCGGGGCGGCCCTCCTGCCTGCAGCCTTCGCCCAGGAGACACCTGAACAAACCCCTTCCTCTCGCAGGAGCCTCCACACAGTGTTTGTTCAGCCTGAGCAATTTGGCTAATAATTGTCTGTATTTCAGACACGGGTCCCAGCTGCTGCCCGTCCTTCTCCCCCTTCTAGCTTTGCACCCTGTGTTTTTGTACAGGGAAGCTGCGCTGCCCAAAGCCCTCGCACCCTGGTGCCTGCAGCAGCACAGGCCCCTCTCAGGAGGCAGCACCGTGAGGAAATGCCCAACCAGAGGCATGAGAAGTGAGTGAAATTCACTAATTTCACGATCAATTAGCTCCAGCTGCAGCTGTAAGACTCCACCGACTTCTCCCTGCGCCATGTGCAGAGGCGCAAGGGCGAGCGCCCACACGCGCCTCCGAGCGGGAGGCCGGGGGTCTCCCCCCAGAACGGCCAGGACCTGGTCCCGGCTGGGGACAAGCGCTCACCCTGGGGACGGTCACGAAACTCCGGGCTCCGCTACCTGTAGCGTTATCTCCCAGGAGGGACACGACCCCAGAGCTCTGTGTCACCATGCCTGGGGAAGCTGCAATTTTGATGCTGCGGGTCCCTCTCGAAGGTGGACAGACCATTTGCTCCCTACAGCACTGATTCCCACCATGACTCTGGCAGTGGAGGATGCAGCAGAAAACAACCGTTTCTGGGCTTTTCCCATTATCCCTCACCCTGGCACACTGCTCTGGGTTCTTCTTCCACCTCTTAGGAACACTGAGCCCATCTTCCACTCCTAACAAGGGGTTAAACTTTTGCTAAGTGACACCACAGCCACTTCCCACTCTCAACCCTTTTCCTTTGGTGTTTTTAGATACCTCAAATAATGCCACACTCTTGCATTTCTGTACTGGCTGGTACAACAGCCTTTTCATTCCCCGGTTTTTTTTTTTTTCCCCCTTAACAATTGCTAATTTAATTTTGCCCATGGTGAGCTTTCCCCCTGCTGCTGGCGGCATCGCGGGGATGTCGCTGGCCACGGGTCCACGCAGGGTTGAGGATAACCGAGGCGGTGAAGTCGAACGTTTCCAGAGCCGCGTCCATCACCAGTGATGATAACCTTGACATCCACCTGCATCAACAGTCTCGGCATGATCTGTACATCATGAGCTCAGTTTATCACTGTACATCAGCACTTGCCTATCTCTTACAAGCGAGTCGCCTCAGGAAAGCTGTGGGATCTCTCACTTAACAGAAATTAGGCTTGTCCTTAACTACCTTGATGAGTCAGATCTAATGGTTCCTTGCTAGTTAGACTGCAGAATGAAACTTCAGAGTTCGGAAAAGGAGGGAGGAAAAAATAAGAAAAAAAAAGAGGTGTGAAGATGACAGTTTTATCAGTGTCTCAAGGAAAAGGTTCATTTAGTGCATTACGTGTCATTCCTTTAATGTACAGCACTTAGTGCAATGGGGATCTGACCTGGCATTGGGATCCTAAACAATAGAGTTGTAAGTAAAGCTGAGAACAAAAAAAATGAGCTGAAGGACAAAATAACTCTCATTTCTAACCCATAATTACTGTGGCAAGGAAGTTAACAAACCTGCCAATAAACCTGCCAGTCACATACAAACATGCATACAACAGCTTCTTGGTAACGGGGAAGAAAAGCCTGACTTGCCTATTGTAGCAGAACAACAGTCCCCGACACAGCTACACGCTTGCTACATAATTAGGTTAGAAATCCTTGGAGAAAGGTCTTATTTCTGTGCAATATTCTATTATGTTCCTGTAGTAGCCTGCTAGAGGTTTTCCAGCCTTATTTAATGCTGAGACTTTTTAAAAAGGTTATTCAGAAGCGGCACCTTTCCATGCACGGAGCGTGGGGACCCAAGGGGAGCCGGTGCAGCGAGAACCAGGGGCTGCTGCGATGCCACAAAAGCAGCTCTGGGGCATCTCCTGCACTAAGGCACATCTGGGAAATTCGGCAGGAAGGAGCTGGAGCCCGTGCTGGGATGCACACAGGGACAGGCTCCGAGAGAGCCTTCGCTGCGCTCCTGCTGGCGCCGCGCGGCCGGGGCTCCCCGAGCTCCAACACCCGCTGAGCTTCCACTTGTTGAGATGGTGGCCAGTGAGGTGAGACCACGCGAGCAATTAGCAACTGGAGTGGATTGCTGCATTAAATAACGTAAATTAATAACAACAACAATAAACAGACCATTTCAGGGGAATGAACTTCAGAGAAAACTGCTGACAAGTGCTGAACACTACAGAGGAGCAGCCCATCCCTGGCCCATGCAAAAAACGCACGCGAGTTCTCTCGTTTTTTTCACTGAAAAGAAAAATATCCTATAAGACATTAGTTCAAAAAAACAAAGATCGCTTTGAAACCTCCTCCTACAGAGCTCGTGTGCACCGTGTTTATGCAATGGAAAGGATCTCCCCAGCACAGCTTGCAAATACCCAGATGTGAACATTTCCACCTGCTCTTGTTCAGGAAAGGCCTAAGGCTACTGCAAAACTGCAACACTCCCCTTAACTTAGCAGCGTTTCAACACTGAAAGATGTAAATAGCTCATTTCTATCAGCTAGATTAGAAGGACATCAAACAGATACAGATGTTAGTGCAGATTAAGACTAGAACAGGCAATGTAATATGTAATATTGGCTCAGAACAATGTTACCTGTTGAAGTACTTTTGGTGTATAAATGTAGCAGAGAATAAACATTATAGTAGCCAGTAATAAAAACAAGTACTTCTCCCCCTTGGGAAGCGCTTGCCATATTTTCTGAAAATAGGAATTTATGGGGAATTTATTTAATGAAGAGTAAATGATGTTGGCCTTGCCCTAGCAAAGGATGCAAAGCAGCAGTGGTGAGTGAGACTCATGAACAGGCAGCAGGGAGAGCAGCACCGTGAGCCCCATCTTCCACAGGGAGGGAAGGAGCAACTTCTTCCTAGAATCCAAGCTGCTGAGTTGCCTGGAATATCGTAGCTCAACCATGATCCTGAGCTTGGGAACCTCTCGTCCCACTGCTCTCCTCTGAAATGGGGGCAGTTGCTTAAGCTTTACCCCGACAGAGCAGAGAAAGCAGGTAGCTGCATTGAGAGACAGGAGCACCTGGACAGAGGTATCGAGGCTAAATGCTGCTCAATTCCCCCAAATTAGGCAGCGCTCGGGCTTTGCTCGCAAAAAACCCAGCGCTGCAGCTCGGCGGAAGGTCTCGCAGCAGCCAGGGCCGCTCACACGCGTGGCCCTCGTGCCAGGGCCTCATCTTCAGGAAGGAGGAGGCTGGGAATACAAGGGTGGCTAAACACCAATAAAACTTGCAAAAGAGCAGATTACCCCCCTGCCTCCGCTCCGCAGCGAAGAGCTCCCGCTCGATGGTGCAGAGTGGCCGTGGCCGCTCCGTTACTCGGCAGGCTCCATGGAAATGCGGCCGTGTCACCTACAAACATCCGTCCGGCGACTGCAAATTGTATCTGTGCTTGCTTAAAGTCCCCGGCCAGGGTCAGGAAGCTTTCTATTCATGAGACTCTGGCAGAAACAGCGCCCTGATCACTTATTCATTCATTCATTCTCCTACTCTTGAATTCCAACATGTTTCTCCCGGTTGAAACACCCCCAAACCGTATAACGGAGAAATGCTACAGACTGGAAGCTGCTCTGGAGCATCTAGTGCTTGGTGTCCCGCTCAAGGTCGGACACTAAGTGGCTGCTGCACAAACAGATGTGCTACATGCTGGGAATTGCACTGCATTTCCCTTCGCCCCTAGCCTAGCTAGCGAACGCCCTCGGAATCATTATTTCCTTTCAGAGCAACTCCAGGCTGTGGAAGACAAGTGGCAACGACACAATATTACCTAATTCATTTTCTTTGTCCTTAAAAATGCACACTTTAAAAATGCACATTTAAAAATGCACGAATAGACAAACTTCCAGAAAAAAATGAACCAATGAAGTGAAACATGAGTTTTAAATCTAGCAGTTATGGGCCTGCTGCGTTACTGTCCTGGATTCTAGGGGTGAGTTTACAGCTGAGCGAGGCCTTTTACTACATGCCCTGCTTATAGCAAGCATAAACCAACTGCACATGGGCCTACAGAAAGGACAGTGAAAAAAAAATCCCGAATCTGGGGAGCTGGAGGGTACATTAAAGCGTCCTTGTCAAAGGGCCTCTTCTGTAGGGCCACCAGCATCCACATCTAGCAGCTCCCAGAGGCTCCGGCCCAGAAACACGGCTCGGCTGTGCCTGCCTGAACTTAAACCATTTCAGTTATGCCTTGAAAAGTATTGCTACTTTTAACTTTCTTTGACAGATGAGAAGTGGGCACGTTATACATATAAAAAGGCAGCCTGTAACCCATTACGGATCGCACCGAAGCTCTGGGGCTCTTTTGCCAAGACGCGCGCTGCCGAACCCGCAGCGAGGCAGAAGCGCTCGGCAGAGGAAGCGCCAGGCGGGTCTGGCTGACGCGGCTCTGCTCCTGGTGTGAAATGTCCTATTTACGGGGCATCGAGACGCAGGGGCTCGGCGCAAGGAGCCCGGCGGCGCTGCCGCCTCCCTCCTGTGAGGATTTAAGGCCTGGCAGAGAAGGAAGGTACAGAAAATTTACATTATCTCACTTTCGCTTTGCTGTCTGAAATCACTTGCAGTGAAGGCAGCCTTGTTTCTCTAAGTTTACAAAAAGAAAAGAAAAGCAAAACACCCTCAGTCCTTCCTATCGAATACCTGGCTTTTTGAGGAGCTCTCCTGTTTCAAAGGGGAAAAAAATAACCTTGGAGGCCTCTGAACACAGGAGCGTGCGGCAGGGTCCGTCTCGTGAAGCGCCCTGCTCCGCCTGCGCGGGGGCTCCGGCAGTGGGACGTAGGGAATGGTCTCCAGAGAAATCCTCGGGTCCTGTTGGAACCAGACAGTCAAGGGAAACACAATTTATTTCCTTCAATTTTTAACCCTCTTGACTAGCATGAGATGTCACTACTGAGAATCTTTACTGCTTCCTAGCCCACAGCAGTAGAAAATATAAGGAAAAACACACAAGCAGAAGTCACTTCCACACTAAAAACTGGTCAGTCACCACTACAGGGGCTGGATTTGAACCACCAAGCAGGTCCATGAAGGAGCATCCCTGAAGGTGCGCTCGGAGAGCACGGACAGAGCTCCGCTGCTACGCACAGCCCAGCACAAATATTGCCAAGATACTAGAGTGATCTAAGAAGATAAAAAAAATATGATGACAATGTGTTTTCTTTAACAGAAGAACCGAGCAATCATATTGGCAGTGACGCTGCACCGTAATCGCAGCATCACCACAGTGGTAGGTGGGGGTCATATGCAGGGCAGGCATGGACACTGCTGCAAGGAGGCTCGTTCAACACCAGGGAAATCAGCAGAGGGATGACTGAACAACTTGTTCTACATTTTGGTTATCCTGCCTGCAATCTTTTCTTTGCAGAATATGAAATGCTAACAGAGGGATGAACTGATGATTTATGAAGCCAATACTGCTGCTGAATACACTGTGCCCCTTATCTTCTGACTCAATCAGTCTCTGTAACTCACAGCAAGCAAAGAGTGCTAGGAGCGAGCGTGGTCGCGGCTCAGCCGTGAGCTCTGAAACCAGGGAGCTCCATCCAGGAGAAACGTTTGCCTGCAGGAGAGCACGCAGCGGCCACCGGCTCCTCGCGGATCCCGATGCCGTGACGGAGAGCGCGCTGCAGTGACAGTCGCTTCCCCTTCTTTCTATTTTCAAGTGATAACGCTGCAAAATTCTCTGTTAGTTTAGCTGCTAGTACAAGGAGAAAGATACTACATCATTTGTATGAGGACGTGGTCCTGTTCCACGCTAGTCTTTGCTTGGTATCAGTGGAAGGTGCAGTTAGCTGATTCTGAGTAAATTACACTGTTTTATCATCCAAACTGCCTGCTACGCAGCTATGCACTGACACCCTAAAGATGGCTGAGCAGAGCAGTGGGAATCCTACCCGCTCAGATATTTAAAATATCTTGTGAGTTAGTCACGGAAGCAGAGGACGGTGCGAGGCCTGCAGCTGTGCAGTGCCTGCGTCCACGCGCAGGATTCCTGGCTTCCATATCCACATGGAGAAGGAGCTGTGCAGAGACACCCCGTTCGTGTGGGTGCCCAGGGTGACAGGGACTGTCCCCCTGTGCTTGGGCCACCCCTGCCCTTCCCTCCTCCTGGCTCTAGGCACAATGCTTTGCTTGAGAAGCGCTCCCCTGCTCTCCCCTGACATCCCAGTTAATGTAACCTATGGAAATGTCCTATCTTTGAGACTTCCCATGAGATGTGGCCAAAAATAAGCAACAGGTTCAAAACACAGGGAAGAGGGCAAGGATAAACAAACAGTGCAATTGCACAAACCTTCTTCGAGAGAAAGTTGCAGGAAGACATAAATTACCATTTAATACAGCCAGATAAAAGCATTGCAATTACAGTTAGTCAATCGAACTTGCAGTGTACCAAGCTCAAGGTAAGAAAGCAGTTTAATTGATAGATAAATGCAGCCGCTGTAAAGGGCTGTGAAGACCATTACAGCATCTTAACCGAACTGGGAAGCAATGGGAAGAACATGCTAAATAAGCAGTGACAGGCACAGTCCTGACTCGTGACCGCAACCGTATAGGGGAATATCCCAGGGAAAGCTCCCTGGAAGTGCTTGACCCCTCCTGCCGTGCCCTGGGCCGCTCGCTCGCACTCACATGTAGCAGGGGGTGCTCTCGCCGTCCCCCCGTCTCACGCTGCGGCCTGGAGCGATGGCAGCGCCGGTGCCATCACCCCGGACAGGCCGCACGCTGGGCACAAAGCACCCGATCCAGCTCG
>NW_010587955.1:76214-95415 GCF_000705375.1 Tinamus guttatus
AATTCTTTTCCAGCCTGTGATCAGTCAAAGAGAGGGGCCTTGCGTGGATTAAACAAAAGGGAACCTGAAACTGAGGAGAAACAAAACAAACAGTTAATTGCTGCAAAGAAATGAACAAAAGCAAACAGAACTCTGTAAAGATATATTACATGCCTACTGCCACAGGGGACAAGCCAAAGGCTGCTTAGATGCCAAGCATAAAACACACGGTGCTCCTAGAAGGAGATGCAGAGCGATTCGCGCAGCCCCGCGGCAGCTCAGCGCCTGCAGGAAGGTGTCACCGAGCACGAGGCACGTCAGAGCACGGGGCACGTCAGAGCACGGGGCACGTCCTGCTCGTCACCATTCCCCATCGCTCCCATCTGTTGGGGCCCGCTCCTGTACGTGAGCGTGGCGCTCTCCTCTGCGCCTAGGCAGTTATCGCCGCAAAAGGTGAGCACTAAAAGGCTAATGTTAAATGCCCTTTTTTTGTACACAAAATATGCCAGTATTTTGTACACAAAGTGCAGTGCCATTTTGTAATACTGCAGGGTTGAGAGACAAAATGCCTAGCAAAATTAAAACGAAAATAAAGGAGGCAAAAACACATGCTCCCCAATCTGCTGCTAAGGCTGTGACGTGCTACCAAAGCTGTGGCACTCGCTAGCAATAAAACCCAAATGAAGTCTACAATTAACTTCACCAAGAGAAGCAGGCAGCATCTCAAGAGAGAAAAATATGCACAGTCTGCTCTTCTACTTAGGGTCCTTCAAACAAGGGAGTTAAATTAGACCTTAATTTTAATTACATAAGCAACTTGATGCAAATATTAGCTAGATGATTTATTAAAATAAAAGCCATCAATATTATCTGTATTACAGGTGGGGAACTGACACAGGTAGGGGGGCTCCAAGCAGCTCTGCAAGGAGCGTGTTCACTAGGATAGATGCCAATAAACCTGGCAAGATAAGGAAGAAACAATAAAAATGTAGTGCTCTGATAGGGATATTGTGGATTAATGAAGAAACGGATAGAGAAGAGGGGGGTATGTGAGAACAAGAACACGTTTGATGATGCTCACAACCTTTCCCCCTCCAAAGCCAGCGCCACAGAAGGTGCCCAGCCTTGGGATGTCTCCTCTCCAGAGCTGGTGTCCCCTCCGAGCCCCGTGCGGGGAGCAGAGCCCAGCGAGGGCCCAGCCCGAAGCCTCCTGCAGAAACAGCGCACGCTCTCACCGCTGCCGAGGAGCACCGGGGTCTGTGAGGTTCAAATTAAACAAGGCCAGGAGCTAATACTAAAAGTTGGCGTGTTACCAACTGCCAGCAGCAGATCAATAAATAACTGACCATCTGAAGTTAAGGAGAAAAGGCTTAGCAAGGTATTAGCAGTAACACAGGGAGAGGATGTGGGAGTTAGTTAAACTGCACTGCACAAACATATTTTAGGGAGAGGATATGGGAGTTAAACTGCACTGCACAAACATATTTAATGTAGGAAATAAAGTTTCTTGTGTGTCCAGCGTGAGTAGCTGGATTTGGCGTCCCTGGAAGATGACAAGCAGCACTCACCTTGTCCCTGGGCACCACGGTGGGTGCCCAAGGAGCCCCAGGCTACGAGCTCTGGAGAAATGAGCCGTAGATGCTCCCTGGAGTCCAGCGCAGCGGGTTTGCTGCGGGCGCCCTGAGAACGAAGGGAACCGGCCTGCCTAATGTAGGGATCTCCCACCTGCATTTTATAACATGTACCACGCAAAAAGGAGAATTCAATAAGACAATCATCAACTACTGCAAACAAGTGGCATACATGTGGAAAAGTCAGTGCCAACCCACTCCTTGTATCTGCTTTAAAAACCACTATAAAATTGTGACTTATTGCAGGGGAATGAAGTGTCTGCACTTTAAAGACATAAGCTTCCCTTCTTTCTTTATCTTGCTTAATCTGACTGTATTGGGTGGTGCTCTGTCCCAACACTGATGCTATTTTTACATTTTATTTAGGCAGGTATTTCTAAAGGACTTTACAGTGCAGTCTATAGAAGGTCAAGCACAGAAGTTATTTATAACCCTGGCTGAGGGCTGCTCGTTGCTCTCTGCTCCGTGCACAGCTTCCAGTGCTTCACCGAGTTGCTCTTTCCAGCAATTTATGACTCCAAAAGAAATGGCTCATGCCTCACTTACTTGAGAAACGGCATCATGAAAGATCTAACAGACACTGGGTCAACGATCCCAACAAGGAATAGGACAGGAGGGAGTGGGAAAACTCATTTTGCCCATAGAGAAGCGGCAAGGAAAGCAGTGATTCATTCATTAGGGATATTTCTCCTCCTCTCTGCAAAAGCTTGACTTTTTGCAAACTGAAGAGTCACTTGCTGAAGATGTCATCTTTTTCTATGTCTAATCACCCTTGCATTTAGACTCTTTTTCAGAGAAAAAAAAAAAAACACTTTTCAGACTTAGAAATCTGTGCAGACTGAGGACCAGGAGTAACTTCATACATAAAAGTAAGTAACAGGAGTGCTACCGAAGACTGGTTGAGTATAATTTAGCTGTTACAAAAGACACTTCTCTGCAGAGAATTTGCAATGATTTCTCCTCCCAGCGTTGATCCTGTGTGCAGTAACGCTGCAAGTCAGGGACAACAAGTCAGTGCTCAGGCAACCACTGCACGAGGAGCGATGGCCAAGGCAGCGACTGCGAGGGGAGACGACCCACACGGGCCACCAGCAAACACAGCTGCAGCACTTGGGACTGGAGAGATCCCAGCAGAAACCAGGGCTGTGGGATGCAGGTGCGTCAGCAAGGGTGAACACGGGCCGAAGGGCTGACGAGGAGCAGCTTCCTGCAAAAACCCTGTGCACCAAAACTGCTGGGATAGCCATCCCCTCCTGCCAGGGTGTTTACGTGTTTGCAGCGCAGAGCACACAGTGTTATGCTGTGAACGCTGCAGTTTTGCTTGGTTTTAATTCACAAATAAAACCTGTTCACAAGGGGAGGCTTTTCAAGCAGGCTGCCGCCGTAGGATGTTTTCAGAAAAACCAGCTCCCTGGCTCTCCTGTGGCTCTGTGCAAGCACCTGCACGTTCTCGGACCCCACTGCAAGGAAACGCTGCGGTCTCGGCACAGTTCTGACAAACACAACCTTCAGCCTCCTCTGCACTGCTTAATATTCAGCGTGGAAGACAGCAGTGCTTCTGGGAACACTGGGAACCATTTGGCCCAGCATGGGACAATCCCTTTCCTATTCCATGCTCCCTGCCACGCTCACTAATTACTTTCTGAATGACCCAAGTGTTTTTGTCACCATAACCGTAACTGCCACGCTATTCCCCACTTTTTAACTGTCTGGAACCAAGCAAAACAAAATACCAGAGAACTCCCCCGAGACACGCAGTGAGAGCAGAGTGCCTGCAGAAGCGAGCAGGGAGGATGGCGGTGCCGACGCCGGCGGGTCGCTAACTGGGAAATAGGCAAATTACGTCCGTCTGAGCTCCTGGTCGCACCTTGTTACAAACACTCATTCCTCATAAAGGAAGGGGAGGAAAGGGAACAGGCAGCTCAGAAGGGAAGACACCCCCAGTGCTTGGGTCTGGGGCTGAAACATCCAGAAAATGCTACATTTTCCAGAAGAAAAACTGCCCGTTTTTACAAGCATCCTTACTACGGTACTAAATTCTTCAACACAGAGAGTTCGTTGCTTGTGAAGGCAACATCCATGGCTCCATCCAGTTGCAGAACCCCCCTTGCCTGCTGACAAACCAGCCTGGCTCCAGCAGGGATCTGATCTGCTTGCCAGCTGTGGAACCAAGACACGTACAGGAACCCGCAGCTGAACGGGAAGGGTAGGGCTGTCTGCTTCGGAAAACAGAGGGGCACATAAACTAGGTAAAAACCTCCTGAATGCTCAAGTCAGTCTAAAGATCTTTCACCCTAAATTAAAAAAAAAAACAAATTTATCAAACACAGGAACAGAATCTGAATCTTTTTCAACAGAGAAAATCTGTAATATTATGTGGTATTTTGTCATAAACCTCAAAAAGATACAAACTGTTTGTGTGAGAAGAAAAAAAGCACTACAGAAATTGAACCGGAGGAGCTGAAGGTCTGTTTGCTTTCTTTCTAAATCAGACTGTTAGCAGTGGCACGGAAAACATAAGACCCTAAGCATATTTTACCTTCTGAAAAATACTAATTAGTGCTTAAATCAACAGTAAAAATGTTTCCAGGGTGGCACAGCGAGGCAAGCACTATTTCCAGAGATACAACCTTCTAATTTTTGTATTATTAATATCATTTAATAAACTAAGAGGCATAATTCATGGCACTGATTTACTAATGGTAGAAGCAATTATATATATTATATATATTCTCATTTATTTAATAATAATTGCATATGATCAAACCAGAATGAGCATAATGCACGAAACTACTGCAAAGAGCAGTGGTGTAGCCAAGAGGAAGGTCAGTGTTACATAACACACCAGCAAACGCACTAAGAACTAGGAGTCTTCAAAGAAGTGCCTTTAAAAGGGTTTAATCCTGAGGTTCTCTTGAAAAATAGAAAAGTAAACATGAAGTCCAGATATAAAGAATAGCAATGAATAGAGCAGTAGAGTAGGTTGAATAGGAAGGTGAAAGCAAAGCAGGAATAAATTCAGATTTTCTTTTCCCAAACACTATGTCAGCATTCTATGAAAAACAACTCATCTTTAACTAAAATAGTGAAGATTCTTCACCAGACCCCATGATCTGACTCAGGACAGTGTTTTTCCCTGATGTCGCAGGTGCTGAAAAGCAACATGGGCAACAGATCAGAAAAGCTCAAGGACAAGATGCTGCTCTATGATTGCATGGGTAAAAGAGACAGATACTAGTTCATTACAAGTAGGACATTAAATCAAATCCCCATCGTCATCTCCACAGCCTGCAGAGATCCCAAACGTCGCCCTCCTTGGGAGCAGTACAGACGTGTGTGTCGCGAGGTGAGCAGGACGGGATCCCGTGGGGCAGCACACTGTAAGAGGGAGCCAAAGCCACCAGGTCTAATTTTATTGCTTTCTGGGTTTTATCCGAGACCCAGCGTTATCTTAATGTTCTCCCTGACTCCCGTAATTAAATTCACTAATCTCCAGTCTTAAGGCACCAACAAGTTAAGCTAATTTAAAGTTGGTACCTGAGCTCCTCACATCTCCCCACCCTTACAAAGAAAAAAGTATTGAACTTTTCTCTCAAAAAGTGGGCATTTTTGTCTCTACTTCAAGTCCTCCTTGTTCCCTGTCCTCATTTTCTATTTCAGGAGCTAGGAAAGAGGCTAAATATATCTGAATCTTCGTGAACTAATGTATCTGACTACTTAGCCAACTTGCAGAAACATATTTCAGGGTATCCTCCTTACACAGGTGACTGGTACTTCCAAAGTGCTATTACACTGTGTTCGCAGACTCACCAGCGCTCATTTTGTTTCAGGGAGTTCGGACTCCTGAGAGCAATCCCTGGAAGAGCAGCACATGGCTCATGCCTTCAGCGCGCGATCCCGGCAGGCGTCCCCAGCTAGGCAGGATCCGTAGTGAGGAATCGGTGCACTGCAGACAAACACAATTACCAGATAGAGATCTCGGGGAAACATGAGTAGCTGGAAAAATAAATTTAGCCTATTATCTCCAAATAAATCACCTCAGCTTCTCCATCACTTCAAAGTAATGTTCATAGGTCATCCTTTTAATTATGCAGAGAACAGTTTCCCAAATATTTCCAATTATACGATCTTCCAACAGCCTTTTCTGTCAGCAGCATTAACCGCTTCATGGCCCAGCTTTAGGCTTGGCAGTGATCTGTTTCCCGCTTCACATTTCTCCTTGCAGTGCCTGCTAGCCAGTGCTCTCTGCTCCGTGTCCCGAAGCGCGGCGCCTGCCTGCGCAGCTTGCTCAGCTGCTCCCAGCCACGACGCCGGCCCGCGCACGACTCCCGCATCCGCAGAGCGGCGCCTGGGCACGCGGGTGGCAGGAGACGCGCAGTGGCCGTCACTCTATCCCCAGTAACGTGCCCACGCAGCACCTAGTTCCACAGACTGCACAGGCACGAGCCAGGGCCGGTGCACGGCGGGTGCTGTGAAGGTAACAGTTTTGCCTGTGAGACACCCAAATCTCAGGATATCCTGTTAGGCAGAAGGTTTTGCAGCCTTTGGTGGAGGCTTCATGCCCAGTTCATCCCATTTTAGCTACCCAACCCCTGTGCCAGGTGACTAGTCCGTTCATCCAGCTGAGATTTTCCAAATCCTAAATTGGCCTCTACTTAAAATATCCTCAAATGAAGGTTATTAGTCATAATTAACACAAAAACATTTACAGTGGAAGCCCAAGTGTAGTCCAAGCTAGAGCTGAAGCAGATCTGAAGGAAAACAGATCCTTATTATTCTTGGTAGAGCAGCTCTGGCTCTGTAACACACTTGTCTGCTGATTATTTTGAGTGCCAAATCCACAGCGAATGTATCTGCCTAGATCAAACCAAAATGATGCATTACAAAAAGTAAACACACCCAACGATGTAAATATATTAAAATCAGACCTTAGCAACTACTATCTTAATTCACATCTTAGTAAAACAGAATGTGCAAAGTTAACTCTAGGGGTTTGCTCCCATTTCATCCGATAAATAACAATCCTGCCCTTCATTTCAGGGGGAGCACCATCACCCCTCGTTATTCATCAAGCATATTTCCTCTCTGAGTGAGAAGGTGGCAGGAGGAACCGCATGCACTATCTGAAGGCATCAACATATTTTTTACTGCCATAGCAAACAGCAGCTAGCAGAACCAGAAGCAGAAAGTGATCCATTTATCACTCTAAAAGATGATCGTGCTATTAAACTTTAGCTTATCCTGCCATTTTTTTACATTAAACTTTTTAAAGGTAGTTAAAAAATTGCAGAAAAATAATAGCCTTTTCCTGTTTATTCCCTAATTGCACATGCACTGAGGCAAATTTAAAATAGCGTACCTTAGAACTTACATTTTAATGATGCTTTTACTGTGGTCCAAGTGCTAATGCCCTCATTTTTATTACTTATTACCGCTTTTTAGTGATTACTCAAAAAAAAATGTCTTGTTAAGAAAGGCTTATAGGGCATTGTAATTATAAATTGTACACATTAAAGCTACAGTTAAAGTAGCCAAGAATTTAGTTTATGAAAAATATATTTATTGTGCATTATAATTTCCTTGTTACAGTGTCTTATTAATGTACACGGCACTTAAAGTCTTGGCAAGAATATGTGCTAGTAAAACTGTGTTTTCCATTTAAATAAAAAATGGTAAATCAATATTAAATGATGCTTTGCAGTGCTCCTAATTTGGTCTAGAGTGGCCTCCTTTTAATGTATGCAGTAGCAACAGCATTCCTTCCATCTTACTGTCCCAGCAGCAATTCAGGAAAGAGAGTCAAACTGAACGCTAGTTGAAAAGCAGGTTTCCAGCTGCAGGACCATTTGTGTGTGTATCTTGCTGCTACGGGGCACCCAAGGCGCCTGCGGGTCTCCGTGGAGCGATGCGGTTCTCCTCCCGGGCAGGGTTTCGGGCCCCGTACGAGGGGAACATCCCGCCGGCACCAGTCCCGGCAGTGACTCCTGCCGCAGCAGCCTGCGGGGCCTCACGAGCTCGCGGAGCTGCGGGCCGTGCTGGGCAGGCTCTGCAGGCACCGGCTGAACTCGGCGAGGGTGCCGCGGTCGGAGTGCCGGCCTGGCCCGCACGCGGCCGGCAGGCCCACACACGCTGACCTGCGACGGCTTGTTGTTCCTTTAGGCTCTGGAAACGACGCTGACAGAGAGGAGAGCTTGCTTTCATTGAAGCAATACGCACAGAGTTGTAGTCTTTAGCTTTCATATAAGCTGCTTATTAAAGCGCATAAAAATCACGCCCTCCACTCCTGCAGGAAAGGCCGGCGCGGAGCCAGGCTGCAGCTCGCTACCCGGCGGCAGCCCTCTCGCTTTCACAAATCCAGCAACATTTCGTCACAACGCGCCCTGACAACCATGCTGGAAGTTGGCTACAAGCGGCAGGTGTTGGCAGCAGCGGAGCATGTCCTGGGACACGCGGGGCACAGGGAGCACCGACACCAGGGCCTCCTCCTCACGCACGTCCCGGGACACGCGGGGCAAAGGGAGCACCGACACCAGGGCCTCCTCCTCATGCACGTCCCGGGACACGCCGGGCACAGGGAGCACCGACACCAGGGCCCTCTGCCTTGTGCACGTCCCCTCGTCCCCAGCGCAGAGCTTTCGGTCTGGCAGGAGGGATTCCCTTTCATCGTGCGCCGCCACCAGGGCCGCCCCCTCACGCACATCCCGGGACACGCGGGGCACAGGGAGAACCGACACCACAGCCCTCTGCCTCGTGCACATCCCGGGACACGCGGGGCACAGGGAGCACCGACACCAGGGCCCTCTGCCTTGTGCACGTCCCCTCGTCCCCAGCGCAGAGCTTTCGGTCTGGCAGGAGGGATTCCCTTTCATTTCCTCCAAATAAAATCATCCTTTTTGATAAAAACTAAAGTTTCTTTAAAGTTTTGAAAAAGTTTTTTTTTTTTAAGTTTTTAAAATTTTAAAAGTTTAAAAGTTTTTAAAAGCATAAGGGGGCTTTTTACTTGAAGCACATTCCTCAGACAACTGCTGAGTGGGGCAGATAAAGGGTATATTTTAAACATAATTAGAACTTTAGAAGTTATTCCTATAAATATTCTCAAAGTCCCCAAAGCATTTATAAATACAAGCACCATATACAAGCAATAAAAAAGCATTAATTGTAGTGTTAATTATTGTCCTCAAATTTGAATACAGATCTACTTACACAGGTCTGTCGCACCATTCCTACCAGGCTAGTTTTGTGCTGTCTTAAGGTTTCAATCACCTCAAAAAAGTCACGCAAAGGACTCAAACACAAGGTCCAAAACCCCTAAGAAGAAAGCAGTCAAATCATAAGGAATTTACTCTTTCCTCATACTTAACTTCACTGGCTTATAATTCGGCTTTCTCAATATAATGTCCCAGCAGGCGAGAGCGAATGACTTTTTCCACCTTAAAATCAGCTGTTCCACACTAAGCTAGATACATCTCACATATTTTGGGGGGAAGGCTGAAGTCACCTAAAGAATAAGCTTCTTAGAGCACAAAAAAAAAAAAAAGGCCAATTTTAAAACTGAAATTAGTGATACACTTTAGTAGCAGCTTCCTAGCACCCGTTTCCCTCCTGCCCTGCTCAGGTTAAATCAGAAAGTTGTCACCATGACGTAGCAATTTGCAAATTTAGCCTTAGGTGAACAAGCAAGATGATTTTAAGAAGGAACTGGAATAGGAGAAGTGACAGCTTTATTTATTCAAGGTAACGACATACAGCATACTTCACTCAGGAGAATGTTTCCTTTGTTTTGAACAAGTGCAAGCCTTCACCACATCAGACAAAGTTTTCCTGTTTCCAGATTTAATTATAAGCGTATGCTCCACTAAAACATATCAGAACGGGCGTTCCTGAAATCAGAAAACACTCTAGAATTTACTGACAGCTTTTTATTATTTTTGTGATATTCAAAAGAAACAAGAAAGTGGATCTGAACACTGAGAACATTTCTCCTAGCGCATTACTAGGAATCATTCTGCAAGGTCAATTACTGGCAGGTGTAGACTATCAAAATTTGAAGATAATTTTATGCCATCTATATAAATGTCAACACATCTTCGAGAATGAAAGCTCTTATCTGGTTTATTTTCCCTAACATCAGGTTCTCCCCTGTGAAGGAGGAGAGTGAAGCAGCCGACTAATCAAAGAGGAGTGACTGAGATTAGCTGGCAAGAAAACAGGGAGTTTGCAGAGGGACTCGGTCTCTCCTGAGAGCCCCGCAGGACTTTGCTGCCGTTAAAGCCGAGCACGTCCCCGACCGCAATTATAAGGGTAAAGTTACACAGAATTCAAAAAAGAAAATTCTCCCTTGCCCAGGATATTTCCTAGGAATCTACTCAACTGGATCACTCTCAAAGACTAAACATGTGCCTTCACCTAAAAAAATACATCTCTTTTGTTTTATAAATACTTAAAATGTGAACACTAATAGAAAAGAAATAATGAAAACAAATGATGGTAATAAACCAGAAATTAAATTCATGAGCAAAAGTGATTAAGAAAAAAACCATTTTTCTTTTTTAACCTATTTTTTCTCTAAATCAAGAGCAAACAGAGTGGGCAGAGAGAAGTGTGTGCGCGCAACCCAGCCCCGACGCGCAGCGCTGCCGAGCAGGCTGCTCTGCACTCCTGCCCCCCAGGGTCGAAACTCAAGGACAAACCCAAAAGACAGAAAACATCTCCTCGCCTCTTAAAATAAATTATTCCTCTAGGATTTTTAAATACTCATGGCCAAAGAGGCAAACCAAACCGCAGCTCTCCTTCCGCACACCAGATGCCTCTGAACACGGCCACAGTGCAGCCTTACCCGCACACCTTGTTGTTAACTGCTAACGCCACTTCCAAGCTGTGCAAGCAACCCAGCAACTTAAGGACATATTTGCATAGAAGTTTTGCAACAGTTTAGGCCTTTAATGTAGATGGAAAAGATTTCTCATTTCTTTAAAACACAGGAAACGTTAATTCATGATTTTGATTCCCTAATACAGTTATCCCAATGGTTCCTGATGTTGTTGAGATGTCCTGTCTCTTCTGGTCATCAGCAGCACAGAAACCCCGGCTCTGCCCTCCTTGCATCTGCCACCACTCTGCAAGTGGCAATTAAAAAATAATTGTCCCTTTCTGTGTCAGAACGTTAGGAGGACTGCAAGCAAGCTCAATGTTTCACTCACGGCCATAATCAGCTTGTATTTATTGGTACCAACACGATGCTGAGGACAGACACACGAAGCACAGCCTCCCGGAGGCTGGTGGCACGCGCTGTTTGCTGCCGCTTTCCCCGTGCGCTGCCCAGCGCGGAGGCACCGGACACCGTCCCCAGGCGCCACGGGACGTTGCTCCATAGCATGAAAGCAGCACGGAGCCGGGCAGCGAGCGCCCTGCGCCGCGTCCTGCTCCGAGGTGGAGGAGACGGGAGACCGCGACCGGCCTCGCACACGCAGGCTCTCCCTTAACTCAATGCGCCAGCTCTTTGCACTGAGGCAGCTTCATGCTTGAGGTCCCAGCACAGCTGAAAATGCTTGGAGCAGCTGCTGCTGCAAGCACTTTCTGCTCAGATAAGAAAGCCTTTTGGAGACGCACACGACAGCAAGCGCCGCCGCCTGCTCCAGCACAACCCGCTGCCTGGCGAGCACAGACCGCTCTGCTCGCTGAGGAACCTGCTGCAGCGCCAACCCCCCTGCCCAAAGAGGCAGCAGCAAAACACACCTGCTGCCAACTCAACCTGCTGGGAAACATGCTTCAAACTCCTTTCCTCTTGCCTGCTTACTGCACGCTGACAAGCTGCTAATCCATTTCACACATGAATAAAACAGCTTTTCTCACGCACCTCACCAAGCTCACTATAGCGGCCGCATCACCTATTTGCAAAAAACTCTGCAGTGCCTCAGAGAAACCAAATTGATTTGTCAAGCATGGCTCCCTTTAAAAACAAGTTGTGTTATCTCTTCCTATTATATCATATTTATGCATGTGTCTGAAAATTGTAAGCTCGGCGCGCTGGCGCAGAGGTCCCCCCGCTCCCCCTCGTCTCCCCAGGAACCTCCACGTTCCCGCCGGTGATCCCGGTGTTCCCGCACGGCCGTAGTCCTGGCAGGTGAGCGGCAGGTCCTGCTGCGGCTCCCGGCCCACCCTGGGGTCCTTTCCAGCACCAGCCCGTCCTGTCCTCACGTTGCTTTATGGATGGCTCTGACCAGCTCCTACGGACAGGGCAACTGGTGACAGTGCCAGAGTCTTTGGTGACATGGAGAAGGGGCCAGCAGGGCCTCCTGCCAGGAATCTCAGGAAAACAGTGTTCAACTCCCTCCTGTGTCATTACTTAACTTGTATTATTGCTTATTATTTATTTATTAGCTATTAAATGCAACAACAGTCTGAGTTGAGGAGTCATCCTGCTAAGATTGGTTTCAGGGCGGTTTTATTACGACTGGAGGTTCTCCAGAATCTTTCTGGCTTATCTTATGCTTTTTCATTTCAATTCAGCAGCATGTATGTGCTATTCTATTTCCCATCTTGTGCTTTTTTAATTCACTTTTTATTCGTGCTAGCTTTTCCAAGGCATTTTCCCTGAAGGCATTTTATTCTCAGCTGTTTCCTTGAAACTCCTTTTAGACAGAGCTGATCTGCAAGGTGCTTCTGTTTGAAGCTGCACATTTCACTGTGCTGGATTTACCACTTCAAATTTGGTCAAACTTGGATACTTGATGACGAACTTCACAGGGGCATCTTGATGCACGTGCTCCTCACTGTGCAGGATTAACCTAAGATCAGCGCCGCCTTTTCTGATGAGCGTTTTCATTTTGCTCCAAAGAAACAGAAGCTGAAATTTAAAAGTCTTTAGTCTCTGCCTTCAGCCTCATAGCCTGCCAATATACACCCAGCCGAGTCTATTTTCTACTTTTTCAGCTTCTCTAATCTCATTTTTTCACAGATGGCATGACTATATTGTGTGGATACTTTCCAGGATTATAATCCTTGTTTTTTAATTCAGAAAATTTTCGCAAGTCCTTTTGATACAATTAATTTACCCTATTTGACTCTAAACTCTCGAATATATATAGCACTCTTCCTCCACAGTACGTCTTACTCTATCCTTCTTATATAATTTTTACCCTGCGACAACACCATCTCTCTAATCATCTCCTTCTTTCTTCAGAGAGCACATAAAAGTATATGCTGCTTGCCTGAAGAGGCAATTTCATGATACACGATAATTTAATTCAGACTTACCATGCACGTAATGCTTCAGACATCAAAACATGGACATCATGCTAGACAGGCTTTGGAAAAAAGGTTTTACTCTCCAGTTCTTTTAGTGGACCCATCAGTATAAGGCCCATATACCTAGAGGGTAAATTTGAGGAGAATTAATAAAATGGTTTGGTGCACAGAGTGGAAAAAGTACATTGAATTTTTGAAGAAGCAAGAAATAGCACCTCCATGAGAACAGACGGACACACAGAAAGCAGTTACACAGGGCAGAGGAAGAACCACGCAGAGGACGCCACAAAGCGGCGCAGAAGCAGCTTTTCTCGGTGCCACCCTCCCGGGCACGCGGCGAACGCCACAGAAGGCTGGTTGCTCACCCACCAGCACAGCTTTCATAGCAAGCTGCATGAAATACCATCTGGATCCAAGCTACCTATCGGGGGAGAAAGCAATCAGAAAATGACTTGAGTTTTCTCCTAAACCAGTTTAAGTTAAGGCTAATTCTTTTGAGGTTAAGGAGCCAAAACCTATTACTGGTAGAAAAAGTTAAAGCCACATAACATGTGACTCCTGAAAACGTTCCAGCTCTTTCTCAAACAGGAACGACACTGTATACCCAAACCTTTACCATTCTTGCTCACTTTATGATCTTTTATTTTAATTTGCTTACAGACCCGCTGTGTATGGAGCTTCCAGATCTGTAGGTAGCAGAGAGATTTATCATCTCCCTAGTCACCAGAAGAGAAAGGAAGACAGTCCATGTCTTCCAGACTGTGTGTATATATATATTTTTTTAATAATCGCAGCTGTCAGGATCACTGATCAGTAACTACTGCTGATGGACCACAGACCACCAGTATAGGCAAAACTGAAGCAACTTTCCTTGTTTCTTCCCTTGTTTCTTTTTCTCCTGAAGAAAATGGCACAAGCCCGTACTCCTTCTGACAATGTATTCCTGAACACTCAAGAACTGACAGTGACCTAGTTCAGCTGTATTCAAGACAACAGCATAAAAGAACTTAACGTAAATGAGACACCAGCAATAAGGATCGTTTATTGAGACTACTCACAAGTGTTCATACCTTCACTGACACTTATCCCAAGAAGGAGGCAGGCAGATTTTCACTTCATAAACGAAATCCACCACTCTCCATCTGCACAGCTTGGGGTGCCGGGGAGAGGAAGCTGCTGGAACGGAGTCGCCCCAAGGCAGCGCTGCTCCTCCTCCGCACGCGGACGGCTGTGAGGGGGGTACCTGGGCAAGGGCCCTCTGCCCCAGAGGGGCTCAAGCACTCACCAGCTAAACCCACACCAAGCTCCTTCGAGCACACAGGGTATCAGTGGGTGACAAAGGCTATTTCCAAACCAGCTGTTCTGCAGTTTGGTGACAAAACAGGAGTCTGCAGAGCGGCGGTCACAGCTGTGCGGGGCCCTGCCGTGGCGGGCAGCAGAGCCGCTGGCAGAGCCCTGCTCCAGCGGGACACACGAGCGGCCCAGAGCCGGGCGGAGGAGCCGCCGGCAGAGCCCTGCTCCAGCGGGACACACGAGCGGCCCAGAGCCGGGCGGAGGAGCCGCCGGCAGAGCCCTGCTCCAGCGGGACACACGAGCGGCCCAGAGCCGGGCGGAGGAGCCGCCGGCAGAGCCCTGCTCCAGCGGGACACACGAGCGGCCCAGAGCCGGGCGGAGGAGCCGCCGGCAGAGCCCTGCTCCAGCGGGACACACGAGCGGCCCAGAGCCGGGCGGAGGAGCCGCCGGCAGAGCCCTGCTCCAGCGGGACACACGAGCGGCCCAGAGCCGGGCGGAGGAGCCGCCGGCAGAGCCCTGCTCCAGCGGGACACACGAGCGGCCCAGAGCCGGGCGGAGGAGCCGCCGGCAGAGCCCTGCTCCAGCGGGACACACGAGCGGCCCAGAGCCGGGCGGAGGAGCCGCCGGCAGAGCCCTGCTCCAGCGGGACACACGAGCGGCCCAGAGCCGGGCGGAGGAGCCGCCGGCAGAGCCCTGCTCCAGCGGGACACACGAGCGGCCCAGAGCCGGGCGGAGGAGCCGCCGGCAGAGCCCTGCTCCAGCGGGACACACGAGCGGCCCAGAGCCGGGCGGAGGAGCCGCCGGCAGAGCCCTGCTCCAGCGGGACACACGAGCGGCCCAGAGCCGGGCAGAGGAGTCCCCGGCAGAGCCCTGCTCCCGCGGGACACGCGAGCGGCCCAGAGCTGGACTCAGTGCTGCCAAGGCCCGCGCGAGGACCAGGGCTCCCTGTACCATCACAGAGGAGCTACTGCCCACACCAGTGGGGACTATACAGTGCACCCAAGCATCCTCATCCACTCTGCAGCCAAAAATAGGTTCCTGTAATTCTCATCAGCGCGAAGGTGCAAGTGTCTGTTTGGCAAAGAACTCCTCCAGACACTAAAATAAAATATTTCCTCAGCTGAAGTTCCCCTCTGTCCCTTGGGTCATTCTCTCAGAGTTAACAGTGCCCTGTAAATCTGACTTAACTACATTGCATAAATCTAACTTTCCAGTGACAAAAGCTTACATAAATGGATGATAAAATTGTCTCAGTTCCCCCACAGAGGGCTGGAACTAAATGAGAGACAGATTTAGGGTTTCAGATGAGCTCTGAATACTTAGCGGCTCTTCTCAAGAGGGCCTGGGATTCCCGAAAGCTGCTGTTCTACCTGGGGCTGCTGGACTCTGCCTCAGGATGTGCGCGCACGCAGCGGCTCCCGCGGGAGCTCCGGATTTAGGGCACTCGCACCATGGAGGGATCCCACAGGAGCAGCCTACAGCAGGAAACCCCCACCAGGGGACTAAAGTAACACCAAGAAAAGCACCGATGTGCATCTGGTTCTATCACAAATGCAACCTGCAAGCAGAGGTCATGTGCAGAACTCACTGCATTGGTTGGCTGAATGTTTTTAAATTCATTACAAATGACTTGGAGCAGATCAAAAAACTCATTTTCTCTCCAACTGCCAGTCTCGTTAGGACTGAACAGGAATTGTTATCCTGACAAAACCAAAACACTTGTCCAGAAGCAGTTTTAACCCGTTACATCCTCCTAAGGAGGACAACAGGCCATGGTGTTTTTCTGCTTGTTACCCCACGAAGTCCACCTGTTTGGTGATGCCCCGAGGAGCCTCCTGCACTTCCCGACCCGCGGCTGGGCCTCCCGGCCCTCGCAGCAGCAGCCGCGGCTCTTGCTCCCTGCTCACCCTGCTCCGTTCGCTCTTCTGACTTGCTCATCCGAGACGACTTCAAAGAGGAGCTCCAGAAGCTCCGAGAGAAGACCTTGTTCTGCACCTCCTACTGAAGCTGCTCGTTTTTGCATAAATAAATATTCAGGAGAGCCAGAATTGGAAGCCAGGTGTCTTTTACTTGCTCTGTCCATCCCATGAGTGCTCTACCCAACAGACTATAATCACCGTTTTCCATCACTTCCCTCCCAAAGACTAAGTTTTCTCTAAATAACTTCATTAGAAAAGATGGAAAAACTCATTTTGCAGACTCCTCTTTAGTCCAGTGCTTAGAATATTTTTGGGGTATAAGGGAAAATAAAGAACTGAGCATGAAGCCTGTACTAGAGGAAATAAATGATGTTTATACAAGACTCTTAGCATTGAGTCAACTATTTGGACAAACCAATCCCAAAGACACACAACAAAAGCACCATGAAGAATGGAGGAGAAAACTGATTTGTACTCAGAAAGGGTACAATAGAAGACAAGGAGAGGAACAAAATTGTGACAGTGTCCTTCCTATTCCCCAGAACAGACTGTCAAAGAAACCTGTTGATCTCCACCAGACTATGATGTGCAAAGGAGGCTAAAAGCCACCCCAAGTTACTAAATCCAGACAGGGAGGCCGTGCTGGCAGATGGGGTCCACAACCTCCCCTTCCACAGCAGCGGCCCGAGTCGTGTTGCTTAACCTGAGAAGCACCCACAGCGCTGGGCAGAGGCACCTCTGCCCCGTGTCGGGGCCCGCTGCCTACATGTATTTTAATAATTTAAAAATCAATTATTAAGAACTACTAATAATATCCTAAGGAAATTTGGGGCAACTTGTGCATTACTGAGCCATGCATGCCTCTAGAAAGTTGGGAGCTTCCCAAAATAGTAAGCTTAAAGTGCTCTGTTAGCCCAGCCAACTTGAAGATTTTCTCCCTTTCAGTAGGTGGCAAAGACCTTAGCAGATGGAGAAATCATCTCTTTCCTAACAGCTTCTCAAAGAAATGGCTTCCCTATACAGGTCAACCTGCAATTCTCCTGTTACCTCTGCCCTCATCTTTTGATTCACAGTCCCAGTGGAAAATCTCCCACGTTCTCCTTGGGACAGCCAGCTCCTCCGGCGGCTGGAAGAGCCGGCTAAGGGCCGACACAACCTGTGAGGGCCTCAGTTTGCAGGTCACCTGCTCTGCCTCCACGCGGCACAGCGCTGCCGTGCACCTCTGGCATGGGCAGAGGGCATAGTTTTAAAGGTCGGAGTTTTTCAAGCCTTCTCCCAACTAGGCACAGTTTTAAAATCTGTTATTAACAACAAAAGGCTCTTTGAAGACCTGCCCGGTTTCAAATAACGAAATACGATTCCTTATCAGGTTTTAAATGAACTGAACTCAAGTATTAGCATAAAAAACAGTTAGACATTAATCATCTCGCTGAAGAAAATGACATTACAAACCCCATGCAAACAGCAGGGAAGCACAGGGGAAACGAGCGCGGCGCTCTGCAGCAGCAGCGTGTCTGTGGGCACACCATTACCAGTAAGCTGACATTTACTAAACACAGCACAGATGCAGCTGAGGTTTATATGTTTTTTCAGACCTCTTGAGAATTTGCTGTCACAGGGATCTCAGCTCTGAAAAGCTAATCACGTCCAGCCCCACATAGCTGCTTTCTGCACTGAAGTAGCTGCTTTTCCATCCGCTTGGCTCCAAAGAGGAGCACTCAGGAGAAGCACCGGCTGATCACAAGGCAGCCGGTCTGCAGAATCACACTGCCAGGAGGCAAGCACTATTTCTCCAGCGCAAAAATTCCTTAGTTTGCTTTTATTAACACACACACAACGGGTCCTGGGTACACAGTCCCCAGAGGGCTCTCACCTTCTCTTGGGCAACCGTTGAGCCAGCAGAGCTTTTCCACATCGGCCCTCATGGTTGTGGGCCTCCAAACATGCCCAGCTCTTTTGCAGGCAGATTTTAACCCCACGTAGACAACAGAACCCAACCCCGAGAGAGGCTCCAGCTGCCTTGCACAGAGTAGCGCTGGTGACAAAAACATGCCCAGGTTACGTCTCTATTGGGATTTTAAATTGCAACAGCTGCTTTAATGAAAGGGAGAGCTTTTCACCAGGAGAGACAAAGACTTAAACGCTAGTTTCTTGCAAAGACAGCAGCATTGAGAGTATTCGTCAAACACCTGCTCTGGAACAAAAAAAGAAGTGATTGTGTTTTAAGACCATTTCGGAACTACAAAGTTCAGTAAATGGTAAAAAAGAGCAGGAGCTAACGAGCAGAGATTCCCAAAATGCTACTTGCTCTTCATGGTAGTCTAGGTCACCTCTTACACTGAAATACTGTTTATGTGATTTCATGACTTCAAAGCAAGTAAACAGGGCGGCGGCCGGGGAACAACTGCTCTTTCTGGTTCGGCCTTTAACTTACCCTGCACCTACAGGCAATAATCATTTCCAGGAGGCCGTATTAAATCTTCACTGAAGAGCCCCTTCCGAAGACTTCATTTATTATGGAAGCAGACTGAACAATGCGAAAAGAGCACAGGGACTTTGCCAAAGAACAAAGCCAAGCGTCACTGCTGATTCATTCCAACTCTACACCCATTTTCTTAAGTTAAATGAAAGTAAGATCATCAAAACAATTATTCTCTGTGAGTACTTTGTCATGGCACCTTCTGCAGTTCCAACTGGCAGTGCCTGCACCCGGAACATGCGCTACCGAGGCAAGCAGCTGGCAGAAACATATTTCCATATTCCTTGTGGAGCAGTGGTTGGGGCTACAGAAGCAGTCGCCTCCGTCCACGTCCGCAGGGTGGGAACGCTCCAGCTTGCCCCAGGGCCCATGGACAGGGTGGCTGGGGGCAGGTCCATGAACCCCTCCAGGCACCGCGGTTCTCGACTTCATTCATTCGGAGCTGCTTTGTTGACTCCTGTAAGAGTGGGCTTTCCCATCCTAAAGCTGCTAAGAATGAAGTTAGTTCATTATACAGAGGCAGACCTTACAAATAAGAAGAAATAATCCACAAAACGGAGCTGAACCTGGGGCAGAATACTTCATATCAGACACAAATGTGACAGCACCAAGCCAGCCGCGTATCATCCTGGGGCGTTCCTGTTAGGTGCTGT
>NW_010587956.1:13576-29449 GCF_000705375.1 Tinamus guttatus
ACGGTGATGGTCTCTTTTCACTGGTGGCCACTGATAGGACTAGAGGAAATGGCCGGAAACTGAAACACCAAAAAAAGTTCCACATGAACTTAAGGACATTCTTAACAGTGAGGGTGACAGAGCACTGGAACAGGCTGCCCAGAGAGGTTGTGGAGTCTCCTTCTCTGGAGATCTTCAAAACCCGCTTGGATGCAGTCCTGTGCCACGTGCTTTAGGTGACCCTGCGTGTGCAGGGGGGTTGGACTAGATGACCTCTAGAGGTCCCTTCCAACCTTAAGCATTCTATGATTCTATGAAAAGCATGACAGCAGAGCCAGCAGCCAGGTTAGTGGAAGAAAGCTCAGAAAAGGATTTGAGAGTTGCCAAAGCAGCAGAGAAAGCCAAACTTGCATAAGTGACTGATGTAGCAGCAACATAACATTTTCCAAAACTCAAAGCCAAGTGGGACTGACTTACTACAAAGACAACATTTTAGATCACGTAATATATAGCCATAACATATAGATTGAACCAAGCTAAAAAGGACCATAGGACTGGAACAGATCTTGTTGACTTGCAGGCACTGACATCAAAACATCCCTTTTATACATTTATTGGACATACTTGACTTGGTGCTGAACTGTAGCTTTTCTTTAACAGCATGCTTTACTTTTCTTATCTTCAAAATTCCAAACAGCATAAGAGTAATTTTGCCTCCTCTTGGCCTCAATACTACCCCTTTTCATGGGATTTTACAAGTCAAGGATTGCTTTGCTTTCACTCCAGTGAGATGCTAAGTCTCTCTGCTGATGCTCCAAGCCATGGAATTAGTGAGGCATCAGATCTGTGCTAATAATTTCTGCCTTGCTGCTGCACACACATTCTTTGAGGTGCTGCCTCATTATCTGTGAGCCTCTGGTTGGTTTGGAGTGAGGTACAGCAGGAGCTGTCACAGTGCCTGTGATTGCAGCGTAGACATAAGTGTCAGGATTCTCATTTCTGAATGACTCAATCTACCTTCTCTAAAGGTTCATCCCCAAATGTCTTCCCATTTTTTTTTTTATTTATTTTTAACCTGTATGACAAATCTTTATATACTATTCCCAGTGAGTTCTCATCATGACTTTGTGGAGAAAATAATGAATCCTTCTCTCTCCTGAAAATACCTCATGGAGCAATCTCATCTACTTTTCCCATGGCTGCATCCTGTTAAACATGCTCCTCCTACGATTGATGAGAATATCCTGTACATGCTTCCCTTAAAATGCTACCAAGTGGTGTCCTCAGTTTGTACATGAAGCTCCTGCTATATTTCCTCAGCTTTCCTTTACTTTTTTCCAATAAGCTATTTCTTCTCATATTATATCTACTTAGTCCTCTGTGCTATTGATGCTCTTCTTTTTCACGACATTTCGTGCCAAATTTCACAAGCATTCTCTCATTCTTTATGCCAATATTATTGTGGATATTTTTGGAAGAAAGAAGCATTCATTGAACCCAGTTTCCATTAGTAATCTATTTCTAGATTCATAACACCTCTCGAAACAGCTTGTCACCTCTTTAAACTTCTCAAAGGTCTCCCCATTTCCTACTTCTTAATGACAAAAACCTTATGTGGCAGTAAATATTTTATTAACATTTTGCTAAATTAGTTTTTTTTTTCTTTAGAAAAACATCATATCGTTTGAGAAAGACACCCAATTTCACATTAGAAAATGTGTTTATTTTTATCTCACTTTTCCCCTATTTCCGTATGTTAATTCTCCCTTCCTCAGAAATTTGTGGAACAGAGTACGCTATTGAGTGCAAACTGAAGAGAGTAAAGTCTGAAAGATAAACTGTTTTCCCTTTCTTATATAAGGGGACTATGCTTGTTTTTTCCAGTCATATGAGATAACACCTAACTTGATTCAAACTCCTATCTCTAATTTTAGGTGAGTTCATTGAGAGTTCTAAGATATTGTCCATTACAGCCATTATAAGCATTAAACTCATCAGACTCTGACTCTATTTTGGTTTAGGTCATTTCATGACACATATCATTACTACCATGGGCCATTCTGACCTTATTATCTTAATGATCGTTAAAAAATAAAAACACACATCCAATTTTAGGGCCAAACCTGTGCAGACAAGTCTGTTTCAGAGACAGATACATATACGCATTATGTAACATACATTTAAAAATAAAGGGGAAAAAAAGCTATTTTATAAATAAAGACCAGTCTGGGCTTTTCATTCAGACCTTAATTAAGTGTTGCACCTTGTGAAAGAACGGACTCAGTCCTTCTGTTCTTTCATTAGGTATGAACCCATAGTTCCCAGCCACTTACCTCTTTCCTTTCAAGAGGCTTTTAGTGCATGCACAAAGGACACTTTCTTTCAGCATGATCCTTACACTTCCTTTGGGCGATGCAACCGGAGAGACAGCTAGTCTTCGAGTCCCACGTTGGGTGCCATTTGTGGGCATATTGAAGAGCAGGATCTCTGTAATGATGAGTCAAAGACCTTGATTTAAACGCCACTTATATGGCTTCCGAGCTTGGAGCAGCCCCCGCCCTGCCCGGGCGGCAGGTGGAGCCCAGCAACCCAACTGACCAATCAGCGAGATGATCATGCGTGAGGCTGTCCAATGAGCTGCTTGGTCATGAGCGGGCCATGTGGCTGCCGCCCCCGCCCCTCCTGCTCCGGTGCGGGCGTTCCTATTTATTTATTTATTTTCAGTTCTTTTGGCTGGAATCCTAGAAAATGAAAGGATTTATTTTTCCACTCACTCCCCAATGCCATCGTCCACGGGCTCACCTGAGGATATACCAGCTACCTAGAACTGCATTCCCACTATGCCAGCAGATGTTTTTTTGCCCCTTGCTCCCCTTGTGCTGGGTTTGCCATAACCATGGTTTAAAACACAATAAACAAACTTCTTTTTGTGATATAACTTGTTGGCTGCAAGTTCCTGACAAAGTTCAGCGAGTTACTTCAGGACATGGAATGAAAACTCAGATTGTGCTGCAATTTTATTAACTCCTACAGTCAATAAATCTCCCCTCCCTCATATGAGTGAGTGAGCTCAGCACACAATCCATTTCTCTCCCGTTTTCTTCGTTTTGATCTGTTAACAACAAATGCTATTTTGCTTCAAATTTGGCCCCCGCAGGTTAAAAGGACAGATTAATTTGGGTGAAATAGTACAACTATCACCTACTGGTTTCAAATTAGGGTCTTGGAAAGGATTACCTGAGGCTTGAGGTAGCAGATGGCTTTTTTTTTTTCTCTCCCATACTGCACATCAAAAATTAATTTCTGGGGAGAAAAGAAAAAAAGAGCTCTTGAAGAGAAAATAACAACTTTGACAGGATGTTGTAGGTAATCCAAAGTTCGCTTTCTATCCTTAAAAACCTGCTATTTACACCCGAGGGCAAATTAATCAATCCCCAACTATTATGGATTATTATTACTTCTGTGTATATAGCAATAAAAAGTTATGGGCACAGACTGTTGTCTTCTCATTTCCCATTTGTGGCTTGTGTCAGCTAGTTGTACCAGTGACCTATTCTATGACCATGGCTATTCTCTGTTTGTATTGCAATTTCCTCACTTGTGCACTGAAAATAATTACAATTTTCTTTCCAAGGGTATATGAAGATCCGATGATGAATAATGGTCCCTGGGTCTAATTCAAAGTTCCCTGAAGTTGCTTAGGGTCTTTCTACTGAGTTCAACATGCTTTCAATCAGATGCTATAAAGGCTAAATCATGTTATTACGGAACAATTCTCATGATTAATTTAGCCCCATTTACGAGGCAGCAAATCATTTAGCAATCATCCTTAATTTTTGCAAACAGATTTGTTTATTCATCATTCATTTTTCATTCCACAATTTTCAGTCTTTGGCAGATTCCCAGTAAAATTATTCAGTGCTTATTGCCCAGCATTCACTTCTGTGATTGCTCATCTGAATCACATGGTGAGGGTTTTGATCTGCATGGTGAAACAACTGACAGGGAAGAATAGTAAATTGGGGTGATTTTTTTTCTAATTTTTCCTTTTTCTGAGTGATGAACCCCATAAAAGTTTTATGAGATGCAGACCTCTGGAGAAATTTCATTTACATAAATTACTGTGCGAGAGGCCTGTACATGTTTTCCTTTGTGATCTTTCCTTTCATTTTGGAGTTAGACGGTGGGCTATATAGGTTATGTCCGTAATGGTAAATTTGATGTTTTTTGACAGTGAGGCTAACTAGCAAGGAATAGTCTGCGTTCACACTGCTAACTTTTCTTACCATAAAAAATGCAGTGGATGAATCCAAAATGTCTCCCAGGATTCATGCCTTGCCCACGTTGACTTGCATTCTCTGGAATGCTTTGGAAAAATGGAAGTTGATCCAGGACAAAAATGATGCAAGGAACATTTATAAATAAAAAGTTTAAAAGATCAAATTCCAGTGTTTGGAAAGACTCTCTGACAAACAGCTTCTGAGGCCAGAAGAGCACAGGTTTAAAATCATGACATTAGATGAGTAAACAGTTCTACTGGAGATCAGAAATGAGTATTGGATCTGTGCGGCAGCACCAACATATAATTTGGTCAGGTAATGTCATCAGTCTTTTTAGGCTCTGTTTATATCTAGTGGATTAAAAAAATACCTCCAGGGACTCATTTGGAGAACTTTCACAACATGTAAAAGTCTGGTCCCCTTAAGTAGTTGTAAACTATGAATGATTTGATCATAAGAAACATGGAAAATAATACGTCCTTTAATACATTTCACTTTTTTTTCTTTTTTTTTTAAATCTATCTATTTCTAATTCCTGATTTTATAAGATAAAGTGATTTTGAAAAGATTGAAAATCACCTTAAGTGATTTGAGCACAAATAAAATGAAGACCTTAGAAAACAACAACAACAATTGTGGCTAGCATAGGGAAGCACTGAAAGAGTTTGCCTGGGGAAACTATGAAATCTCCAGCACTGGAGGATTTTAAGAACTGAATAAACAAAGTTCTACGTGAAAGGCACAGCCTGAGCTGGTATAATTCTGAAGCAGAGGAATGGACTAGAAGACCTACTGAGGCTCTGATTATCTTATTATCTAGGAGTTTAGGGTTTTATGTTTTAGATTTATGATGGCTAAGAACTTGTGACAGGAATTTCATGTCACCCCACTGGACAATAGGCAATCAGATAAAAATAGAGCTAATTGAATTGAATTTTTCTAATTTTCAATATTAGTGAATGTATACTAAATCCTATTCTGTTGAAATTCAAAATGTCACTGATTATTTTAATAGCCATTTTACAAAATATAATTCTTTCAAACAGTATTGTTAAATAATTATGTGCCTATCTCCATTTATCTTAAGATCTAAAAGTAGATGAAAGAAAAAAAGTCGATGAAAGGGATGTTTTGTACACAAGTGCTATTATCATGTTGTTTTATATACATAGGGAAACAGAGGCAGTGAAAGTAAAAAGGCTATATTTGATATCGCTTTAAGTTTCATAGAATGAAGATTTTTACCCATGGTTTCAAGCCCTAATTACCCATGTGTACTTGAATTTGATGCCGATAGTCTGAATCAGTAAATTACTCTGAATGCAGATTGTGAACCTATTTTTAAGCGTGCTTTGTGGATATATTGAAAATATTTGTACATCCAGATATCAGCACTGGGAGATGGGACCTGTGGATCTAACAAATATATAGAATTTGTATTTGCTGCCATAAATGAAATCCCTTTCAAAGAGAGCTTAAAAATCTGTTCCTAGACTTTGTGATTTAGTGTCAAAGTCTCAGAGCATTGACCCTGATTATCTCACATTTTAACCAGAAGACACACTACCTCTCGCAATCGATTAATTCAGTAACATATCACCTCACTCTTGGCTCCTATCTTCCAAATTAAACTCTCTGCAGTGTAATCTATTAAAACCATTATTTTCTACTGGAGTAAAAACCTTCATTGTCATTAGTTTTTGGGGCACTGCAGAGAGCAATAGAAAAAGGCCTTCATGTGACCTCCAAAAGGGAAAGTCTCACTGGATTTAACACCTGCTCGACAGATGGCCAATATTCCAACTTTTAAGGTGCTCAGAATATATTTTGGTAGTGAGCATAATTTTAGCAGAAATTTAACCAACTTACCTCTGTTAAATATTTATCCAATTATATGAGTGACACGTGAAAAAAAATGAATGAATCCCTTTTAACACAATATAAAATAGTATATAGCAGAAGAGAATTTTATCATTAAAGATATAATGAGATCATGAACACCTCCAAAGGGATGAGTTAATCAAATAAGACCATAATATGACAAGCAGCCTGTCAGAAGAAATTCTATTTGCTCCCATATGCGAGTTGGATTTGAGTTAATAATTGAGTCGCGTAACCATTCCACCAACCTTGTTAGAGGGTGTCACACTCAGGCTTGGTGATGGAGCAGGACAAAAGTAGATTTCTTGAAAGGGGAATTCCAAGAGCAGATATCAACACTGGGTTTAATTACAGATATTGCTGACAGTTACGGATACAGACCCTTCTCCAGGCACACACTTTACATTGTCCCTGTTCCTCCAAAATAATTAAAAGAAAAAGTATAGATAAGTATATATTTGAAAAAGTATAGATAAGCATATATTTGAACAACTAGCTTTATAGAGGGAGCAGTCTGAAGCATATGGCAGAGGAGACTCAAGACCTGTGTTTTTCTTCTGAAATGGAAGAGTCTAAGGCCACATCCTCAGCCGGTCCAAAATGTTACAGCTCTATTGACTTCTGATGATTTACACAAGCTAATGTTCTGTCTCGCAATATGAAATCCTTTCCCATTAATGTTTATCTGCTGTGCCATAATGACTACAAAACACCCAACAATAGCTAGACAGTGAGTGTGCTGTGACTGCCACTTACTACACAAATCATAATCATGCTACTGGTACCTTGCACTTCTTCCACTTATTTGTCATATCCATCTGTTGGCCCTCCTACATAGACTAAGAGTAGACACTGTCTAAAAGTGCAGTTCTTGTCCTACACTGGGACTGGAGAAAGGACTGCAATACGAATAAATAAAAATGACCTCCTGGTTTGAAATAGCAACAACACAATAATATAGAAGCTGAGTCCCTCTGGGAGCTGAAGGAATAGCTCATCTTGGAATAGCTCATCTACAAATTACCACTTATGAAGTGTAAGGTACTCAAAGATCAAAGGATTAGCTTGTGATTATACTATTGGCAGACCTTCTTTCAACTGATTAAAAAAAAAGAGAGAGAGATGAAGAAATTCATAGAATTTTTAAGCATTATTTCACCACAGGTACTAAGTGATACCAAGGCTAAAGCTATAGAAAAACTGTCATAGTAAAACCCAAATTCAGACAAAATTCATTAAAATTTGTATTTTGAGGACTCCCAAAGAACCAAATAGGTGCTGACACAGTTGGTATATTTTGAATGTTTGTTTTTTGAAAAATTCAGGTATTCAAAACACAGCTCACGTGGAAGGAACTCATCTGGATTTTAGTTTAAAAACATGCTGACCTGTCTGCAATCACCTATTTTACTGACCAACACCTTGATATCTTTGATATCTCATAATTCATTATTTCCCTGGTTTGTTCCCAGGTTTACCCTGAGCCTTGCAGCATTTTATTTCTGAATCCGTCAGTTCAGAACTTCCATGCTTCATTTCTACCATCCTCTCTTTATATCTGTTCACGGTACCTTTGATACTAAGACAGTCTCTTTTATGGGTTACTGCTCTACCTGCTGCAATGGGCCACTCACCTTGGCTAAAGAAGCAGGCGCTTTTTATTCCAAAGAATATCATAACAGCCCGACCTCCCAGGGCAGTTAACAAAGAACGCTTGTAGGATGTTCCCAAAGGGAATGGCTCATGTCATCGGTCATATGGAGCTAACAGCTGCTCAGCATTTCTGCTTCAACTCTTTGCTAATTTTGAATTGCAACACTTTGATGATTTTATTTCATTAGCAGAATATACATTAAACCAGCACAGGAGGTTGTTTAAGTAGCTGCCATGTGCAAATAGGTCTTATGTATCCTTCAGGAAAAGCAAACAGCTTTGCAGGGGAATATTAAGCAGCACCCAGAAAAATCATATAACAGATTTAATGATGGACTTGAGGAAGAAGGTGATGCATTAAAATGCATCTCCTGTGGCTTGGCATACAAGATGCTAAAAGATTGAACAGGCTTTGGCAATTTTCAGGCTAGAAAAGATCCCATAAAGAAGCAGCAGTTTAAGTCTCAGGAATTGGCTGGATAATCCTAGGGTCCTGAAAGCGTGCATGTGGAAGGTAGACACAAACCATATAGAAAAGCATATAGAAAGCCATAAACAACAAAATATATATAGAAAATTTCTGTCTCAAAGACCTTGCAGTCTAAAACAGTCTAGGAAAGTGTTGCTGCCCCTGGTTTTTAGACAGGGTTCTAAATTGCTGTGAAAAGGTGGATGGGGCTAATACTAATTTTTTTGGTTCTTAAGATTTTAAGTAAGTCAAATCCAGACCAGCATTGCTTTGATTCATATAAAGCAGCTCCTTTCAAATCTTTATCCAGACCAAATTGCATCTCCCCTGAACTGCTGCAGCATTTCACATCCCATTGGCACTGGATAAAGACAGAAATCATGTTGAGAGGCAATCAGAAGCTGGTGGCGGGGAGGCAGGGGGAACTTCAGCATCCAGGTGCTCAGGGTGGTTCCCAAGTCTGGTTGTCCAGAATGTGAATTTTAGTCTCAGATCAGTTTAATTCAGGCCTCCCAACATAGGTATCTAATATAATTCTAGACTCTTGCTTTAGTCAGTGGAGAGAGATAATACAGTGCCAATGGAGTTGAGGGCACAGTTCAACTGATTAGCTGGTAGGTGATGGAGATTTTTGATGGAGAATGACTGAGCTGTATCAGTTGTCTTTCTCTGCTGATGCACTGATGAGCTCTGTAGCAGGATCTTCAACACCTTACACAGAAGTGAGTACTCTGTATGCAGATACCTAATTGTAGACATTTTAACCAAAATCTGATTTCCACTGACTATTTTTTTTTGTTTATTTAATTGTTTTTGAGATGAAGGTAACTTTTGGATGTATATTTCTCCAGGCTAAACAGACCAGGGGAGCAGATTTTGGAAATGGTTCCACATATGGTTGAATGAGCTGTTCCAACAGAAAAGCTAATAGCCTTGAGGCCATCAAAGTTGGAGGCACCATATATTCACCATAAAACAGGACCAAATCACACATTCTACTAGAAGGATACTCAGCAGATTATTGCCCAAACCTTCTGTGAAATTGCTACAAGCATATGCGGAGATGTCTGTCGCTAGTGAGGCTGTCTATGAAATCGCACATTCAGGATGCGTTCTGGCAGAGTATGACTGCAGAGATACAGAGGTCTAAAAAGCAGAGCTATAAATAAAGCAGGACCCTGCTTCCAAGAAACACTAACACCTCCACAGCTTGCTGTCTGTAACTGAACAGAGTACTAAAAGATCAAAGTTTTTTATACTTGTCTTCAGAGTAGGCAGGGACACGGAGAGAGAACTATTGGGAGAATCAAAGGGAGAAACAAATCCCATGATCAAAAATAAAAAAGAAATAAAAAGAAGAGAGAATGTGTGGGAAGGGAGATTTTCATACAATCATACTGTGGGCGTATTGAGCCCAGTAACCCAACCACCCAATCAGGCAGGTGATCACGCACCGACCACACATGAGGCTGCCCAATGAGCTGCCTGGTCACGCGCTGGCTGCGTGGCTGCAACTCACGCCTCTCCTGCTCAGTTCCCCCATCCGCCGAGGAGACACTGTCCGTCACCATTCCCAGGCTGACTGCAACACATAGAATCATAGAATCATCAAAGTTGGAAAGGACGTCTAGAGATCATCTAGTCCAATTCCCCTGCACATGCAGGGTCACCTAGAGCACGTGGCACAGGATTGCATCCAAGCGGGTTTTGAAGATCTCCAGAGAAGGAGATTCCACAACCTCTCTGGGCAACCCGTTCCAGTGCTCTGTCACCCTCACTGTTAAGAAATTTTTCCTTAAGTTCCTGTGGAACTTTTGACGCTTCAGTTTCTGGCTGTTTCCTCTAGTTCTGTCAGTGGCCACCAGTGAAAAGAGGCCAGCACCATCCTCCTCACTGCCTCCCTTGAGGTACTCGTAGACACTGATTAGATCCCCTCTCAGCCTTCTCTTCTCCAGGCTGAACAGGCCCAGCTCCCTCAGTCTCTCCTCATAGGGCAGATGTTCCAGGATCATCCTTGTAGCCCTGCGCTGGACTCTCTCCAGCAGCTCCACATCCCTCTTGTACTGTGGAGCCCAGAACTGGACACAATACTCCAGATGTGGCCTCACCAGGGCTGAGTAGAGGGGCAGGATCACCTCTCTCGACATGCTGGAGATGCTCTTCTTAATGCACCCCAGGATCCCATTGGCTTTCTTGGCCACGAGGGCACACTACTGCCTCATGGTCAACTTCTCATCCACCATGACACCCAGGTCTTTCTCTGTAGAGCTGGTATCTGGGGTTATTCCCCCCCAGGTGCAGAACCTTGCACTTGCCCTTGTTGAATTTCACGAGGTTTTCCACTGCCCAGTTGTCCAGTCTGTCCAAGTCCCTCTGTATGACAGCGCAGCGCTCTGGAAATAAATAATGTTTCTTTTCAAACAATAAACATTTCAAAGTTTATCAGGAAAAAAAAATTAATCCCCCAAAATATCAATTTCTGAGTCATTTAATTTTAAAAAATGCATAATTTTATCCAAAACCTTAATTGCTGAATGTATCTGTATGTGTACACATTTGTAGCATGTATCTGTATGTGCACGCTTTTGTAGCATGCTTTTTTTTAATTTGTCCCTTTTAGTTCATTTGTTATTTCTTTTCTGTTTATTTTGACTTTTAAACAAATTTAAATCTATTTTCTACTTGAACTCACATCCTATTTCATTCTAAGTTTATGACAGAAACCTTTCTCTGTTCTCTTCATGGAAAGAATGAGAAGGAAGCAATCATGGTATTCTTTTGCTTTTTCAGTGTCTTTCGTAACCAGGGCACCCACCCCGTTTACCAGTGGACCGACGTTTTGCCTAATCTTCCTTTTACCATTGATATATTCGAAGAAAACTCTTCTTATTATTTTTAACATCTCTTGCCATATTTAATTCCAATTGTGCCTTGGCTTTCTTTGTCACATCCCTGCATTCCCTGACAACATTCCTTTATTCTTCCCAAGGAGCCTGTCCTTTTTTCCACATTCTGTATAGTGCCTTTTTCTGTTTGAGTTTTGCCAGCAGCTCCTTGCTCATCCACGCAGGTCTCCTGCCCCCTCTGCCTGACTTCTTACACACAGGGATGCACTGTTGCTGGGCGTGGAAGAAGTGCCGCTTGAAAACTAACCAGCTCTCTTGGGCCCCGCTTCCTTCTAGAGCTCTAGTCCATGGGATTCTTCTGAGGAGGTCCCTGAAGAGGCCAAAGTTGGCCCTCCTGAAGTCCATCGTTGCAAGGCTACTTACAGCCCTGCCACCTCCTCATTGGATCCTAAACTCAACCAGCTCATGGTCACTGCAGCCGAGGTTACCCCCCACCTTCACGTCTCCAACAAGTCCCTCTCTATTTGTTAGTATGAGATCCAGTATCCCACCTCTCCTCGTTGGCTCCTCCACAGTCTGTGTTAAAAAGTTATCATCAATGCTCTGCAGAAACCTCCAGGACTGTTTGTGCCTGGCTGTGTTGTCTTTCCAGTTGATGTCAGGGTGGTTGAAGTCTCCCATGAGAACCAGGGCCTGAGACCATGAGACTACTTCCAGCTGTCCATAGAAGGCCTCCTCAACTTCCTCGTCCTGATCAGATGGCCTGTAGCGAATGCCTACCACAGTGTCTCCCACATTAGCCTGCCCTCTAATCCTTACCCATAAACTCTCAACTCTCTTATCATCCACCCCCAGGTTGAGCTCCATGCATTCCAGTTGCTCTCTCACATAAAGAGTAACTCCACCACCTCACCTTCCCAGCCTGTCCTTCCTAAAAAATCACATAGCCTTCCATGGCAGCATTCCAGTTGTGTGAGCTGTCCCACCATGTCTCTGTAATTCCAATGAGATCATGATGCTGGGACTGCACACAGATCTCCAGTTCCTCCTGTTTATTCCCCATGGTACGTGCATTGGTGTACAGGCATTTCAGGGAAGTAATTGAACCTGCAGGTTTCCCAGGAGGGGTAAAAGAGGACCCTCTATAATCATCTCCTATACTTGCTTCCCCACTACCATGCTCCTGTTGGATGCCTTCTGGCTTTGGCTGCATGCCAATGATTGCCCTGTCTGTGTAACATTCCCGTCCCCCTTCATGCTTAGTTTAAAGCCCTCCTAACCGGGCTGGCCAGCCTTTTGGCAAAGACGGTGGTCTTCAGACAGAGTCCCATGGTCATAGAAACCAAAACCCTGTTGCCAAGGCCAGTGGTGCAGCCAGTTGTTAACCTGTAATATGCGCCTTTTCCTCCTCATATCAATTCCCCACATTGGCAGGATAGAGGAGAATACAACCTGGTCACCCAGACCTTTGATTGCCATCCCTAGGGCTCTGAAATCTTGCTTGACGTTACTCAGTTTCCCCATGGCATCATTAGTGCCCACATGAAATAGTAACATGGGATTATAGTCAGACGCTTGGACAAGCCTTCGTAGTCTCTCTGCAACATCCCTTATCCGAGCCCCTGGCAGGTAACAGACCTCTCTGAACGAGGGTTCGGGTCTACAGATCAGTGGTTCTGTGCCCTGCAGCAGGGAGTCACCCATGACAATCACCCCCCGCTTCTTCTGGGTGCTCCTTTTCTACTTAGTGGGGGCAGTCTTAAGGTGTGGACTTGACTGCCTCACCCTAGACAACCCCCTAGATGGGCCTTGGTCCTTGACCTCATCTGTCAGGCCCTCAAGTTCCGGGGCCTCACACCTGTTAGATATGGCTACTTGCTGGGGCGAGGTGGGCCGGGAAGGGGCCCTCCTGTCACCTCGAACAGGGATATGTTCCCAGTCTTGTTCTTGGCTTGATACTGCCAATTCTGCCCCCTCCACTCTATGGCAAGGGGGTAGTGGAATCTCAGAACGAACTGGTGGGTTCTCTGGGTGCACTACCTGGGACAACTGCAGAGAGTGGCTCCACCAGTCTGTTTCTTTCTCACACTCTCTGATGGTCCTTAGCCTTTCCACCTCCTCCTTCAGTTCCACCACCAGGCGAAGCAGGTTGTCCACCTGCTTACACCTAATGCAGGCGTTATTTTTGTTACTCTCCGGTAACATGGAGAGGCTCAGACAATCCCCGCAGCCAGAGACCTGGACTGCCACATGTTTCTGTGGTGGTTCAGTCTGCATATCCCCAGTCTTTCTGGCAGAGGTTCTCTGCCAAGTTGCCGCCATGGCTTCGCCTGAATTCCCACGGATGGAAGAGGCTGTGGGGAGAGCTCTCTTCCTGAGCCAGGAGGAGACCCCTGCACCTCGCCTGCACCTCCTGCCTGCGCAAACTGCTGTGCTAACTGCCGTGCCATGCCCTGGCTGATGTGCCATGCTCTGTTTGCCCACTCTGTGCTCCATGCTGTAGTAGAAGCTGTATACTATGTAACAATAGCCAACCTCAATTTACTAACTTTAATTAATAATTGAAAAGAATGACTACCGTCGAGTTAATTATTATTAATAATAATTAATTTTAATTAATTATCTTAGGATAGACTCATAGAAGAGTTGTCTATAATACAATAATTACTAGCAACACACTCTAGAAATATAATTCAGCATTTTTAGCATTTTTCTTTTGCAATCAATATACAAAAGACAAGATACTCCAGTCACATTTTCTGAAAGTCCAGGTGGTCAGAGCTCTGATTTTTTTTTGCCTGAACTTTAATTAGGTAAGTTGTAATTTTTGTACATGGTTTCCATATTTCAAATCTCCTTGGCTTGCTTATTTGTTCATTTCATTGTGAGGGCAAACTTCTTCCTTATGAGGCAAACTTTTCAAAGAAATCTGAAATCAGGACTCTGAAACTCACACTCACATCCATTTTGGGCTGAATACTTCTACCTCATGGCTCTCAAAATTTTAAAACTACAGTAAGGGTGGAGATATCAGGATGCACTTTTCCTGTGTCATTGCCATCTAGTTTCTAAGTTGCAACAGATCAGCTCTGTCATTTCAATTATGTTGCTACCAGCAAAGAGACTTTTTTTTTTCCCTCGCAGTGTCATAAATATTTGGAGAAGCAAGATCGCAACTCCAGTCTTTATGTCATTGTGCTGCTTTGAAGGGCTATAGTAAGTAGTGTTATTGTAAAGAATTACAGTGCTATAGGTATATTAGTGTCTGAATCATATATCTGCATAAGTATTCATCATTTTGCTCAGTAACTGCTTGCAGAGGCAGATCTTGCATAAATTCTTATCACCCATAGAGGAGTTTGTGTTGTTTTGTTTTTGTAAGTGTTTTTTATGTTAATTACTAGTTAATCTATGTATCTTGTTTTCTGTAATTATTTCATAAGGATAACACAGATGGCTGAGTTCTAGGAAAGGAAAATTCCAGGATTTTTCTGGGGCTTTGGGGTTCTTTCATGAGAAGAGGAAATACAATGTCTATCTTTAAAAGGTTCAGAGGATTGGAATGGATTAGCTTAAGTCACATTCTCAGAAAAATGCTGGAAAAAATAACTCAAAAATTTGCAAGCACCTAGAGGATAATAAGAGAAGAGTAACAGCAAGCTTAGATTCATCAAAAACAAATAATGTCAGACTAATCTAATTTCTACTATGACAAGGTAACTGGCTTTGTGCAAAAGGGAGAAATGGGAAATGTCATATACTTTGACTTTAGCAAAGCTTTGCCACTGTCTTACATGAAGGATTTTCTTACACAAAGGATTTAGAAATTAGTTTGAGAAACATTATCTAGGTGAAACTCGGGAGTAAGGGATTAGACAGCTACTGTCAAAATAGAAGACTACATTGAGTGGGTTTCTCAGGATTCTGTCCAAGGTCCGGTACTATCCATAATTTCCTTGAATGATTTGGATGAGAGAACAGAAAGCATGCTTATTAAAGCTGCAGACAGCACGAAGGTGAGAGTGTTTGCAAACACAGTGGAGAGGATTAGAATTCAAAGCAAGTAGAGATAATGTTTCGAAAAAGCACTGCACAGTTCAATATAGAAAAAAAGGTAATGCAAACACTTAAAAACAAAAAAACTTTGCAAAATACTGAAGGGGATTTCTAGCCTGGCAGCAGAGCTTCAGAATATGATCTGAGCAGTATAGTGGAGCATAACTGTACAGGAGCCAGAAATTTTGTGCTAGTGCATAAAAGGCACAATAATTTGGAAGGCTGAGGACTAATTGTAAAAGATCATCAAAAGAGAATGCAACTGCTTTGGTCAGGTGTAGAAAACTTGAGTTAGCTTAGTCTTGAGAAAGTAAGAGTAAGGGAAAAATGTGAAAATGTCCTTCAAAAGTAAAAGACAGTGATATAGGGGAAAGGAATACAACTGTTCTGTGCTTACTGTGGTTAGGACAAGGAGTAATAAAACAAAGAAGATTAAGATCATCATGGATGGTTTTCATCACTGGAGATTTCTGAGGAAAGATTGCACTAGCATCTGTCAAGAATTACATAGTTGACCTCGACTTTATGAAAGGAGATGGACTATATGACCTCTTGATAACTCTTCCAGCCATGTTTTCTTTGATTTCTCTAAGGAAAATAATAGAATTTCTTTCTTCAATAGATACACATATCTCTAGTGAAAGTACAGATACTTTCTGTACCATTTCTGTGCCGTGGAAGTGGCAACGCGTAGCCTGAGGGCGATCAA
>NW_010587957.1:4637-47970 GCF_000705375.1 Tinamus guttatus
CAGGACAGTGAAACTTCGTTATTGTGTGGGCAGCATCTGACAAATGCTGCCATGTGCAGAGCACTCTGACTCTTCTCCACAAGTGGGGGGGCCTAACCCTGGAAAGCTGTGCCTGAGGAGCCCAGCTGTGGGAGCCTGCGGAGCTGCCCGGCGGGGAGGGGGGTCTCCAGGTGAGGTGGAGGACACGCAGCACTTGGGGACATCGGGGTGGCAGACCTGGGGTCTGCCAAGGATCCAGCACCCTGGCACAATGAGGTGAGTGAGGCTCCAAGAGCTTTGTCGCCATGGGGTTTGCCCCAAGTCACTGTGGGTGCAGTGTGAAGGGCTTGATGTATTGATAGCGCTTGTTTGATTGAAGATGCCACTCAGGAGACTTGCAGAGTGAGTGGTGTGCATAGGAGCTAGTGATGGTAGGTTGTACCTGGGTTATTTAAAAAAAAAAAAAAAACACACACAACAACTAGATAAAAGTTGTAACACAGCCTGGGCTTGGTAAGTAGGTGGGGTGACTACATGATCCATTTCAGGTGTTTTATCTGGGGAACAAAAGTGACTGCTCATTTTCAGGTGCAGCAGCATGATTTTAAACAATGAGCAACAATTCCATTGACATGTGCTTTGAAACACTGCTTGGATTTCTGTTCCTGGAGCACATGGGGAGTTTCTGCAGTGATGTGCCAACTATGGGAAAGGAAGAAAAATGACTGTTAAAAATGGACTAGCAACTTTTGGTCTTTTTAAAATCTCACAGCTGTTTTAAGATGTGTTTTCTCTGCTTCCTGCACAGCAGCCTTCTAGATGACCCATTTGGCTCTTCCTCAGAAGAAAGTCAAGCAAGCTTCAGCAGAGAGGATTCATTTAAATCAGGAGCAAGGACCTGTACTTGCACTGCTGATGCAGCTACAGAAGGATGGGGCTGGGAGTGGCTGCGTCACAGGTTCCTGTGGGGAGCTACAAGCAAATCAACTGGGTATGAGAGCCCCTCACACATTCTCTAGGTCTCTGTTAACCGAGAAGAGAGTAAGGAAGTTAGTAAGAGCAAATCTAGGCTGAGATTGAATTCATTTTTGAACATGATAGCCTGAAAACCCCCATAGCACTGGTGCTTGGACACTGCAGGGGCCTCAGGCTTCACTACTAAAGTTGCCTTTATGTCTGTACCAGTGTCCCCTCATACAAGTGCTGTATAGGAACTGGCAAAATTTATTTTCTCACGTGGTGGTAGGTCTGTTTGCTAAAGCTGGCAGCACTAGGAATGCACTAATTTTCAAAACATGTTGGGATTTTTTTTTGTTTGTTTTAATATTCTTTCAGACCACACCTAAAATTTATCACTAAAATGTCTCTTTTTTTTTTTTCCTCCTTTTTAAGTTGCAGGTTTACACTGAGGCTTAGTGCAGCTAGACTGTGTAGTGCTGTGGAAAAGCTGAACTGATAAAACGTTGTGGGCCTACAGCACACTGGGATAAATCAGTTAATTGTAGAGAGTATCTGTTTTACAACCACAAAAAACTTTAACGTGGTAGGGTTTTTTTTTATATATATGAATCGATAACACAACATACACATCCTTTGGTATTTAGTATATAAAAATAGACAATGTTACCTATTTTTGATACAAATACCCATATAGCTAAATATTTATATATACACACACACACACTTGTATAATGAGAAATGAAACTTGGATAGCATTATCCTACCCCAAAAAAAATCATAATTGAAGATTTAAAGACAGGTAAAGTTTAGCTTGTTGAATTATATTTTTAATGTAGCATGACCAGCTTTCAGGGAGCCTCTGCGGTGGGAGGAACAAGCTGTACAGGGTGCTACGCTTGGATGCTAGCGCTGTGACCACAGTCAGTGAGATAGCAGGAGCTGTAGTCTACAGAACTTTATTTTCAATCTGGAGAAAATAGTTTAAGATGTTACAAAACAGCAGAGAGGGCCATTAGGTGCTGTGTTAGCCAGAGCTCAGGCTGTATCCTAATCTGTGCCCCTTAGGCTCACCGGGAAGCGGGAGTTCCAGTGGACAGCCTCATGGCAGCAGCCAGTGAGGGTGACAACAGGGTGCCACAGCGTGAGCAGCTGGGAGGTGAGTCACTTCTTAGCACCATAACAGCCCTCTTGGGGAGCTGGACTTCAGTTATTTATAATGCTTTGTGGGTACCTGTTTGGCTGTACAGCCATTCAGCTCCATCCCATGTAGAGGGGGAAGGTAATTAGGGTAGCCTACATAGGCAGGTGACACCAGGAGTCTCTGCCTGAGTACTTAGTTACAGTATTTACCCACCTGTATTAATTAAATTTTTAGCCATTTACAAATTTGAAGTTTTGCCAAGACAGACTTCTATCTTGGACTCCCTCAAAGAACTGTAGCAGTATTTGGTAAAAGAGCTATTTCATGGGATGTTAGATGCCATAGAACACAATTTGTACAGGTTAAGTAGCAGATGGGACACTAGAAGCTACTGCCCCTTGCAAGATGGACACTTTAAATCTCTGAAACTATTAAATTACCAGCAGAACTGTTCTAGAAAAAAATAGGCTGAAAACTGTCACTTTTCTTTTTGAGTAGTCTTACATAATAGTGAAATCTATTTCTATTTTTAAAGTTGTTGTAAGTGCTTAGTTATTGGTTGAAATATGCTATTTAGTTCATTTTATTACAATACAAACAAGACTTTTGATCCAGAAAAGCAAACACAGGATTCCAATTAGCAGGAAGTACAGCTGCCTTTACTGATTATTTTAAAATAACAACAAGGCATTTCAAATATTCACAAATATTTCTGACATATTGCAAAATAACACAAAAACACCACACTATCACATGGGAAGCAAAGTAGTTTTAAAAAGAATTTACAAATGAATTATTTCTTCTATTTCAAAAAGTTTGTCAATGCACTTTGAGGATTATCTGTTTGGTCAGATGAAGTTGCTGTACACACTGTGCTTATGGTGTCCTGGAGGACAAAAATGCTTAAAACAATACTTAGAAACAGTTTTTTGGATTAGGAAATCCAGTGGTCTGGCAGTTTTATTGCTGGAGATTTTTTATAAGGCCCAATGTGTGTGTGTGTGGTTTTTTTTTGTTTTTTATATAGTTTTATAACATGTTACTGACAAATATTTTGCATGCGAGTATTGCAGAAGATCAGAGAACTATTTTTGCTTACATATGCATTTTTGATGCTTTAATGTCATGCTACTAACAACATTTTATCAATTTCTGTCCTTTTCTTCAGCATACAATTACTTTTTCAAATTTAGAACGCTAGACAGCAATGATGAGTTTTCTCATCTAAAAATCCCCAGCCAAATCCAGAAATATTCTGCAGAACTGCACATCACATGCAAGATACATAGCTAAAGTTACAGTAGTCCAAAATTTGGCTAAATACTTAATTCCAGCCAGAGCTAATATTTCTTTTAGTTCTGAAAAATATTTACTGTATACAGAACAGCAGGCTCAGTTGCACAAGACACGGTGGGGTGCAGAGCTTCTCCAACTGCTCGGCCTCAACGCACTAGGAAGCTGCTCACAGGGTTGAGGCCTGGCACGCTCATGGCACAGCCCCATGCAGACTTGTGCCAGGGAGGATTTGTTTCTCATGCCCTCTGTGCACTGTAATGGGAAAAACTGAACCTGCATTTTGTGCAAAAGGGAATGATCGGGAAATGTTTTTCCATGAGCACCATTTAGTCACTTTGGTAACATATCTGCTGGCACAACCAGTGGGATTGGAGAGGAGAAGCAGCTGCCCATGTACAGTAAGAACACAGAGCTGCCATCCGCCTTGCAACTACTCTAATTACTAAAAACATAAATATGTTAATAACCATACACATATACACAAAACACAGCAGGAACGCTATTACAGGATGCAGTTCCTACTCTACATAACTGCTCTTGTTAATACAGATACAATGCCAACATTAACTGCTCTCTGATATGCAGCCAACCCTTCTTTACAGCCTTTGACCTTTAAGATGGCCAAAGCCATCTGGGCTCAGGCCTAGACCACAGCTCATCTGAGCTAGCCATGAAGATAGGTCAAACCCACTGTCTATCAATCTAATCAATAGAACTACTCTTTTATTGCAGTACAGAAAATAATGTTCTTAAAACCTTATGAGTTGGATATTTCTTTTGTCAACATTTGGCATTAATTACTAATTCCCCCTCTTTCACAAGTGCTTCTTGGTATGAACAATCATCAGGCTTTGCGGGGAATAATGTTACTGATTACAAAACTTGACTAGGGCAAAGACTGTTAGAAACACTGGACACAGGTTGGAGTTCCCCAGTCCCAGCTGGTGCTCTTCATTAATTTTCAGGGCAGATTTGCTGGGGTTGCACTTATCTGATCATCCAGAAATTGTCACTCTCCACACGGTTCTTTTTTATGCAGTTTCATTCTGAAGCTTGACGGGAAGAGGATGAGAAGGGCTGGAGGAGATGACTTGTGCTCAGCCCCTGTCTTTGCTAGTGTTCGTCAGAGCAGCGTCCTCTCCTCAGGACAATATCATCTAGCCCAATATCCCCAGTTCTTCCTTTCTCTTTCTCCCCCTTGAAAACAATCTGAGAAAAGAGAGAGAGAAAAATTGGAGTGCAAAAATAAAACAAAAGAAACTTTGGCTGGGAAGGCCTTGCAGAAAGAAAGCAAGAACATATAATCTTAACTGACTTACAAAAGGCCACTTGCTCTGCTCAGAATTAATACTGCTGCTTTTTTTTTTTTTTCTGATTGTCTCCCTTTTTCACTTTGGCAGGATTTAGTGAAGAGACAGCAGATCACCGCTGAGCTACAGCAGATCAAGGTGCTGATTGCAGTGCTGCTTGGCTGGCAGAGCTGCCCTGAAATGAACTTCCACACAGTGCAGCCTGTGCTGCTGGAGGAACTTTCTGCATCTCTGCACTGTTCTCATTGATCCTCACAGCAAACACCCCAAACTCCCTGTATTCTGCAAAGTGTTTTCTTAAAGTTTTACAGTTGGCTGATGGCCAGACACAGCTGCAGGAACTAGAAAGACACATCCTTTATTTAATAAATTCTGGCTTCTTACAAAACAGATTTAAGCACATAGCTTGAGCAAGAGAAAAATGAACAAATTGGGAACTTGACTAGGAGTGTGCCATAAATCATGCAGAGGAGACACACAGTAGTGAGCAGACTTCTTTAAGAAAACATTCTCATAAACTAATACTGTTCCCTGTCCTATTGCTGCAGATGCACAAGCCTGAGCTGCTTTCATAGGCAGTCACTGTTTTTGTCCATGTTTTGAAAGAGTTAACACAGAGTCATAGATCAAATACAGCTGTGTAATTAAAATAATTTGGATTGCTGAGAGCAGGTTCCTGATTTAAATACCCACTAGATACAGGGGATGTAAGAGAAATGCTGTGCTGAATATACTGAAACAGTTTTAGAAATAAGTGATTTTTAGATATGCTCTATGACTAGTTGATGCAGAGTTAATTCTTTAGAAAGTGTGATATAGGATTCTGACCTCCATTCAAACACCCTCTAAGGTTTCCATTACGTCCCCAAAATCACTAGTGTTGAATTAGTTTTAGTTTTTGTCAATCTAGAAAATTGTTTCCTTTGTCAAAACTGATTCGTCTGTGATAGGGGCTATCACAATTTGTTTAGGTTAGCACACCGGGATTCCCAAAGCAGATGGAAAAATGCCAAACTCAAGTGCTAAGTTCAGAGCAAAAGGCCTTGCTCACTAGGTATTAGCCTTCCTGACTCTGTGACATTCCCTTACATGATAGCACAATGTCTCTGCTTTATCAATCTCCTTTTTAACTTTCTGAAAACTATCTGCAATAATTCCAGCATTCTCACACAATCGATATTAATCATTTAATGCCACAATCACATGGGGCTGGCTCTCTCCATGGACATGATAACCTTTTACCAGTGTGAGACCAGCTGATAAGAGTCAGAACAAAACAGGTTTTCAGTATTACTTTGTCATCCAGTGTTTTTTTGTTGTTGTTTGTTTTGTTTTTTAAAAACTACCAGGTGTCAAAACATTTTCCATGATAATGCAGACAGCTGAACAGTTCTGTGCTACAGGCATCAGTCACCTTCCTGGCCAGATCATCTGTGGCTGCACAGCACAAACCCTGACAGACTGTGCTGGGACCCAGCTTGGGTTATCAAAAATGAACAGTTTTCAGCACCCTTGCTGTTTTAACTAGCTATTAATTCACACACACACACACACACAAAAAAAAAAAAAAAAAACCACACACTTTTTTCCTGAGGGATGATGCTACCAGCTTTTCTGAAATGCAGGCTCAGTGTACCTTTGTCTACCAGACTGCTCTTTTCTATGTGGTAGTAAGTGGTTCTTTCAACTTCTATGATGTAGCTCAGTAGGAGCTATCTTGCACTTTCCCATGCGTGTGTTGCTGGTGGGGGTGGTGGTTATTCTCACTCTTACTAGCGTGATTCCACTGGCAGAGATAAAGTTGGAAGTAAAACACAGACTGAAATTGGACCTAGAGAGCAAATAACCCAGGGCATGCTCAGACAGACAGTTCATGGCATACTCACGCTCTTGACACCCAAGCCCTGCAGCGTGAGCTGCGTGTCTCTCCAGCCGCGGCCGCCCTTCCTTCCCCAGAGCGCGGGTCCGTGGGCGCCGCTCCTCCTCAGGAAGACGTGCAGCGCCCCGGAGTGCCGCCCTGGCAGCTTGTGTCTGAACGACAGGCACAAGTTCCCAGCCTGGGCCATGGGGCCCAGCGGCAGGACCAGGTGGGCTGCGCCTCTGTCTTGGCCTTTTGGCTCTGACAGCGTAAGGTACCGTCCCCCTGCAACAGAGAAAGATATTAATACTAGTACTGCATTTCAGGTCCAAATGCACAACAGTGGTTTAGAAAAAACAGGAGGAACAAAAGGGTCTCCAAGGCAGGATTTATAGCATTGCTCTTCTGTTCTTTGTGCTAGTACCAGGTTAGCTGTTTCCCAATTTCTTTTTTACAAATAGTCTTTTGAAAATGAAAAATTTAAATATTCCTTCACTTGTGTCAAGTGTACTGCAACCGCATGATTTGAAACCCACAGTGACACTGAAGCTGCTGTGTACGTTCATACACTGTTTGTGTGCAGCTCCCTAAGGCTTCAAATGTGCATGTGGGCCTAAAGTGGCAGCCCTTTGTCCAGGTTCCAGTTACAGCTTTTTAATGCATGATTTTTGCATTGAGATGACTTAAGTGGTAAAGAACAGCACCTGTTTGGTGTAGATACAGTTATATCAGCATAAAATTAAAGGCATTGACTGCATCTGTTTCAGGTAGTTGGAGTGGCTGAATTCAATCACCAAGAAGCAGGTTTGGTGGAGCACAAAGCTGCAGCTGGAGTGGAGCCCCTGCAGGAGGAGGTCTCTGATGAGCAGCACTCCCTGCATGCAAGATAAGCTTGCAGGGCTCCAGCAGGGCACTTTTCAAAATGCAGCTTCTGATAAACCAGTAAATACTGAACTTGTGAAAGGTGAGAGCAAACACTCAGGGCCAAGCTGGGAAGATAAATCTCTGAAGCAAGGGATTCCAGACAGGAGGGAACAGGGCAGGAGATCTCAAGGGACTAGTTTTAACAGGTTATGTCAACAGCAACAGTGTACAGGAAACAGAAGCTGAGATTGTCCCTGACAGGAAAGCAACAAAGGGAAAGAAAAGGCTGCAGTTTAAAAGGCTAATCTGAAATTTAATACATATTACCAACAAGCTGGAGTACAGATAATTAATATGCTTTGAATAACTTTCTTACAAAGTAAGTTTTTGCTTAGGCAAATTTTCCAGTGATGTAAAAGCAGGAAGAAAATTACCTGGTCCTTAAAAAATAAATAATTAATTAAAAAGGTAGTACCACCTTTAATTCATTGCTCCAAAAAGCATGTGCAAGGTATTGCAGCAGTATTTTTAAAGCACTTGTCCGCAAGCACAACAGTTACCTTAAGTATTTTCCTAAATATAGACATAGACCAGAACAAGGACGTTGTATTTGGCAACAGACCAAAACTCTTTCCAGCTCTGCCTGTAATTTTACTAGTAATATGGAATATAGTTGTTTGCATGGTAGTTGAAAAGTAAGCTTTGCTTCTCCATAAGTAAGATAAAAGTTGTTCTCTAGTACGTATTTTTGTTTGATTCTTTTAAGACAAATAGTCTTTTACTCAGTGCATTTCCTGCTCCTTCAGAGATGCTCCTAATACAAAGATACTCGCTGTGATAAAAGTCCAGATTCTCAGCTGATACTCAGTGCTGGGAATGCTCAGTTTTGATTTTTCTACACGGAAGCAGCATGAGCATCAAATATATCCCCAACTTAAAGGGAAAACAACCTGTGTATATTTATCACAATGTAAGAACTGTCAGCAATGTCCATAGGACCAACGTTAGGTCGTTCTTCGACCACATGATGCAACTGTCTGTGTGCACCTTACCTGATGGATCTCCAACTGGCTCCCAGTGCAACTCATCATCCTCGTCCATGATCCAGCCACAGAGTCCACTGTCAAAATCACAGCTGTGCACCAGCAGCCCTAGGCAGAGCAGGGCGAAAATGAAAACAAAACAAAGGGATCCTGACCCTTGGCTTGGGGAACAACAGCAGCTTCCCCTGTGGCTGGCTGACAAATGTGCATGTAAACATAAAATGGAGCAGGCGAAACAGTAGAAAAAAAATCTACAGAACTACTGAAGCAATCAAGGGGATGATATAATTATTATTTACAGTTCAGCCCACTAATATTGTGATATATTTGAAAAGCAACTATACAGGCTTAGGTTTGCAAAGTACAGTTTAAACAAACAGGCTCAAGATGCAAGAGCCCTGTAAAAATCTATAAATAAGATCTCTCCAGAAATCGTGACCAGCCACTGGAGCTGGGGAAAGGACATGTTCTTTACCTGGGTCATCGTTTGCTTCAAACTCATCAGCAGTAATCCCTCTTTCAATTTCAAGTATTTCAAACAGATTATTGCTCACTCCTGGCTGGCGTGGAACTGGGAAAGAAGAAAAGAATGAGGGAGAAGCAAGTAGTTAGTGACCCAGTTTCTTATCTTTAATAAAAAAATAGCTGCCTCTGAGCATTGCGCTTATCTTGGATAATTCAATATATTTAATTTGTATTTCATATGAAGATTAATAAACTTATACCTAGATGATTTAGTTTGTAACATTTATCTATGAAAGGGGATTCCAAATTCGCTAAAGACTTTTCAAATCAACATTGCCTTTTTTTATACCAAGAATAAAAACACCTTGAAGTACAGTATTACCTTCCACGGCTGTTTATAGGAGCATTTCAGACAGCTGCTTAGAGGAGATCCCACACAAATGACTGACATGCCCTGTGCTTGAAAACACAGCTAAAGCTACATCCATCTATCTGCCGAGGACTAGAATTCCCTAAACCAAAACCAGGGCTGTAATGGGAGATGGAAGGGAGTCCTGCAGCAGAAGCTGGAATTCAGCTGGAATTACACTTCTAGCTCTCCCACACGATCTGTCCTTCGGCTGCTTTTCTCAGCTGCAGAGGGAAGGGGATGCTTAAGGAAGGCTAATGGGCATCAGGGAGACATCCTGAAATTCCAGGGGTCACTGTGGGAAGCCTGGCTGCAAACAGCCCCTGGCTGCGGCAACTCCCTGTTCCTCCTGAGGGACAGAGCTGTCTTGCTGTCCATCCTTAGAGGCAGAGCCAGGCCTGTGCCATAACAAACAGCTGTAACATGTTTCTGACAGGCCCTTAGATGTTATAGACAGCGCTCTCACCTGTGGGTATTTGTGAGGGCCTTATCAAAAACACAGTTGCCATTCAGCACTAAAATAAATATTTAAATATAGGCTTTTTAGGCAAGTGATAATGCCATTCTAACCTAAATTAAAGGACTTGTTACCTTTAAAAAAATAATAATAAACACACCTTTGGGTCAGTCTTTTTGCACTAGGATCAATATGCAAATTGTACAGTTAAAAGAACTCTTCTAAATCCACAGGATCACAGAATGCTTAAGGTTGGAAGGGACCTCTAGAGATCATCTAGTCCAACCCCCCTGCACACACAGGGTCACCTAGAGCACGTGGCACAGGACTGCGTCCAAGCGGGTTTGGAAGATCTCCAGAGAAGGAGACTCCACAACCTGTCTGGGCAACCTGTTCCAGGGCTCTGTCAAAATACTTTAAATTATCAAGTAGCTTCCTACCCATCACAGCCTCTCTATAGGACAAAGTGCAGGAAATACTTGTAATTTATTTACCACCCTGTTTCAATTTGCTTATTAAAATACCGTTTCTACCGCACTGCTGTAAGAATTATCTGTATAGGCATACAGACTAGCTGCCTTGAATTACAGACCCATAACATCACCTTTAATTTGAAGTTCTACAAAAATGTTTCTTCAAAACTTTTTCTCCAAAGTCCTCTCCAATCTTAATATCACCTGCTAAAAGAACACACTGTAGCACTTTCAAATAGCCTGCTTAGCACTCAGACCTCATGGCAGGCAAGGACACACACATCCAGATACAAGAGATGTGGGATTCCAAATGTGATCCCCGTGTCACTGCTTTTAATAAGATGAGTAATATGTTGAGTAGAGATCATGGGAGAGAGTACTTGGCACAATTATTGTCAGACAGCTTTCCAAGACCTTTCTGTGCACTTTATATAGTAAGCATATCAGTGTGCTTTTCACTTAAATAGTTTGATAAAGCTTGTTAAATATAAACTTGGCTTTTCTTGGAGAATTTCATAAGCTACAGATGAGCCAATGCATGAACGCTACAACAGTCTTAAAGTTCCTCAGCCAAGTTCATGAGCATGGGGTGGCAGGGGGGAACCACATTAATAGCTGTGCAAGACAAATGGCCTTGTGGCCTTCTAAGCCTTGGGAAAGCAGGAGGCCATTCTTCATTTACTTGTTAATGACCCGGTTTGGGAGTAAAAGAGAATATTTCTATACAGCTGAGTTTAACTGCAGCATAATCACTGCCTTGCTGTTAGGAAACCTAAACATGACATTGGAGGGCAGCGTCATGTGATTATTATTACTATTAATAATTCAGTGTATGTTCTGCCTTACAACAAACATTCCTGTCTTAAGCAACTCCAGGCCCCAAAACACTCCCACATGAGCTTCTAAATTTCTGCTAAAAACAAACAACAACAAAAAAAAAAACACAAGAGGAAACAGGTTTTTTGACAGAGTTGATTGAAAAGTCGCTAGAAGTATAGTAGTTATGATAAAAATTATATTCCACTTCCAAACCCTTAGGGGAGATCTCTGCAGGAGAATGAACAGCCTGGGATCTCCTGCAGAACTAGTAGTCCTGAGGTCAGTCTTAATTCCCCGTCCTGGGTGAAGGGAGGCAGCAGTGAGGTGCATCTGCATGACAGGGGAAGTTACCCTGCTGGCCTAGCACTGCTCTACAGCCCAGTGTTGCATTTTCCAGGCAGCTATAAGGCTCACTGACTTTAATCTAAATCTAACCCTTTATTACATATATTTCCAGAACATTTTTTGAAGTAACATGCCCACCTTTCTGGGAACAGCTCCTCAGGGGAGGAAAGCAACATTTCAGTTTCACTGAAACAGATGCAGTAAGTAGTTTGCAGCAGTCTAAGATCAGATTTTGGAATAAAGCTAGCTGGAAGCTAGATGGGAGGATTTGATTTATAAAAGTCTTAGATCCTATGAATTAGCTTAGGAAAAATGGATCAAGATGCCTGTCTCAAATACTTAAATATTAAAAGAAATTCATCTTAATAGATATGAGAGCAAAGACAACAAACTAAATACTATTGAAAACACTTTTCCCATAGCATGAAAAAGGAGCAACTACATTCTTTAGTTTTAGTACTTCAGTTCTTTCAAGGCTCAAATTTCTACTTCTCGGTCATTGCAAAGGGAGCAAAAGGGATCACAGTTTAATCCTATCTTTAAATTTTATTAACAGCTGATAGGAGGACTCTCTCCCAAATGCAACCTTTGTGGCCGCACTAAGAAGGACAATAGCTGAACTATGTTTTAATATAAACCAGGGGGCTTGTTTTTGCTTTGCTGATACCCAGTACTGCCCTATGCACTTAACCCTGGCTACCCAGGTAGGTGCTGATGGTGACAGAAGCGGAGTCTCACAGGGCAGTTCAGTGCATCTGTTGGAGACCTCACCCATCCTCTGAAACAAAAGAGCTTCCTCCGTACTTCGCTGCAGTTTGCATCAGTCCCCAAATAGTTAAATATTAAGCCATTGCTGCATTCCTCCTCTGCCATTCCCCCTGCATCCATATCAGGAGAAGATTATCCTTGGTGCCAGATTCCACTGTCTGCAACTGACTGCATAGTTCAAAGGGCAAGGGGAGGAATGCCATTTTTTAAAGTATTCTTTTTTTGTTGTCCGAAAAAGCAGCTTCTCAAAGTTATTACAGTAACTTTAAGAGAAGGAGGTAAAGCACCTAGGGCAAGCTCAACCACCTAATACCTTTCACAGATTCCATGGTTACTTAAACAACATCATCAGCAGAGCACTTGGCGGAGCTGCCTAACCCTGCAGTGCCTGCTGAAGCCAACAGCAGCTGCTGCACAGGACAGTCTTTAGCACCCACCTCTGCTCAAGGAAGTCTTGGAAGCCAGACAGAGATATCCCAACTTCCGCACGCAGCGGAGGACCCCATCAAGTGTTTATAAACACTCCGTAGCGATACATTTCTCTCTCAGTGTGCATGCATCAGGGTAAGCTCACCACCAGAAAACAAAAAACACTTTTACTTTCTTGTTTTCCCAACCTTTATGCATACGGCTTTACCATATGACCATTTTCAATTTCACAACTTTGTCCTTATTTATAGAATGTTCAAAAAAACTTTCACCTCACTGAACGTACAATTCTGATAAATACAAGAATATGTACATTTACTTACTGAACACGTCGCCTCGAGATTTCTGTGGATCTACCTGGATCCTGTTGTCAACTGTAGTTACTTGGGAAGATGTAGTTTCAATTGGAACATGCGAAGACTCTCCAGTTGTCATCACAGGAGTCCTCTGTGGAGGCAGCGTAGGCCTTAATGTTGGAGGCGGAGGCCTCGTCACTGGCCTTGTCGTCACGGGCATGGACCTGGTGGTTGGCCTGGGTGGAGGTCGAGTTGTTGGCCGGGCTGTAGGACGAGTCGATGGCCTGGCCACTGGCCTTCCTGTAACAACAGCAGGTACATATGGTGGTCTGGGGGGTTGACTTGTGCCTCCACTATCAGGAATCCTATTGGTTAGGCTACTGCCTCCCTTGGGAAGTGTGCTGTTGCCCTTCAACATATGATACAGACCAGGTGGTTCAATCATAACATTGGGAATAACTGCAAAGAGAATCAAAACGGGAGCAAAACAGACATCTGACTCTCTTGCTCCAGAAATGTAACAGTATCTTTCATTAGTACATGGAGAGAACCTGATGAAGTGGTTTCTCTTGTTCTGCTTGGTTCCACTGTTGAGAAACACTTCAGCACCAACCCTACTGACTTATCGCATGCTAGAATGACTGAAGGCACCCAGCACCATCCAGCGCTGCCTCCTGCCAGGCAGCGATTCACATTCATGGGTGACAAAACTTTCCCAGAAGAGTGTTAGTAAAAAACACAGTCAGAAAGGGATGGCTTAACATGAGCTCAGAAGCTGGACAGGTTCATACTCAGGAGTAATGCTAAATGCAGTAAGAGTCTAGTGTTCTGTTTTGTTCATGGGCAGGCAGATGCCTTTGGCTAAGCAAATATTTCAGACTCTCCCCTTCTTTTAAACACTTCTCCTTATCTATCAATAAGCATTAACCTTTTTACAGAGATTGAACCTAAGCCAACTAGCTCTCATTTAGATGCCTATCTTTGCTAAACACCAGGAAAATAAAGTAGTATTTTTAGTCTTCCCGAAAAGGACAAGGTGAACCAAGCACTGCCTAAATCTCCGACACGTATTCCAAACTGCCTACAGCACCACTTCCCCAGCATTTCATCAAGAAAAGATGACATATTTTAACTTGCATTCACAAAGGGAGTTTCTGCAGATAATAAATGCAAGAACATGTATTTTGTTATTTTGTTATTTTACTGTTTATTAATAAACCTTTGTATCTCCTTGGAAATCTTAAACTCCAACAGGAGCTCTAGTCACATAGTTTCTCTACAAGTGTTTCAGGCAGAAGAGTTAAAATGAAGAACTACTGTTTGGTAAACAATGAATTGACTGGTGGTAGCAGGGAAAAAGCTTTTCCACCTGGCCATCCGCTTATTACTATTCTTTTGAATAACAGGCAGTTTTTACATTGAGATATGTTCAAATATAAGATGCTACAATTGCTTCACTCAAGAACAAGATGAGAACTCCTATCACAGAAGGCTGGGGTTGGAAGGGACCTCTGGAGATCACCTGTATGCAGGGAGCACATAGCGAGCAGGGCACGAGTCCTGTGAACACTTTGAGCAGCCCCGGCCCTGCTTACTCAGTTGCTCTCATTCTGAAGCATCTCTAGAATGAATAGGGTTTGGTAGGTGTCTAATTATAAGAATCTCTGGGAAATATATTTTTACCAAGGCATGCTAAGACTCCCAAAACTCTGAATACATTAATCACAACCACCTTAATAATAGTTAAGGGAAACTGATCCTGACATCGCTATAGCTCAATATTTACAGTGTGGGATTCATGACCACATTTAGTTTCAGAAAAGGAGCATTACGTACGTATACAGTTTGTTCCACTGTCTATGTAGCCTTCTTTACATTTGCATTGGTAGGATCCATGTGTGTTGTAACATCGTGAAAAAGTACCACACTGATGCTGGCCAAGAGAACATTCATCTATATCTGCAACAAAAAGGTATATAAAAATCAGTAATATCTAGGAAAAAAACTGTCCTCACCCTATGCCCACAAAAACAGTACATATTATTGTTAGGAAAAAAAAAAATCCTAACTCAAAAAAAAAAAAAATCAATAAAATGGAATTGCCAGCAGAAAAAGACAGACAGGTAGTCATAAATTAATGTGGCAATACAGGTGTCAGGGTAAAAGGGATTGGTGGGTAATTCTTGTGTTGCTTGTCTTATAGCTTAGCATCAGCCTGGTGATTTGCTGTGGTAGATCACAGCTAAAATGATCAAGATTATAACTTGAGGCACTGAGAAACTTAGCAGTACCTGTAAACACCCTTTTCTCTGCTGAAAGGCATTCCAGCCTCACGTCTGGACGAAGACTGGAGGTATTTCCCAGCCCTCATCTTTTCAGGGGAGGAAAAGTTGCACGATGCAGGCAGGAAGGAGCTGGGATGTGCTTGGGCCACCCTTCATCAGCTCAGGACAAGCTGTGAAGCACTCCTGTGTGACAGTGCAGACAGAACTACACTTGTACACGGTGCCAAGCCTGCAACTACTAATCCCAAGTTAAATCTGCAGGGACAAAGGCTTTGGAATGGACTTCCTGAGGTCACCAGCTCCTAGGAGGAGCCAGTTACCAGAAAGGGGCCCAATCCATGCTTCCAGTTATTTCTATCATCCGCCCCTTCCTAAAATATTGATGCAGAGCAACCTAAAACAACCTGCTTGACTGTGCCAGCTGTAGTAAGTGAACATTCTTTAAACCATTAATTCCCATTCAGAGTATGCAGCTGTATGCCACAAGCACGGGAAACGTGCCGTTGTCCTTACCATGGCATTGCTGTTTGCCTCCGATGTACATTAGATTAAAGCCTTTATGGCATCTGCAAATGTAGCTTCCAAAAGTATTGCTGCAGTGCCCAAAGCGGGGGCAGATAGCTCTCCCAGTAGCACATTCATTGATATCTGCAAAAAGAAAGGAATAGTATCATTCTTCCTAACAGATAAAGTGCTGTCCGTTTTAAAGGGGTTTCACAGAAGAAAAAGATTATAGAATGACCAAAGTATTTTGGAAAAGCTTTTTTTGGTGCCAGTTGCTTGGCCAGCAATAACACCCATGCTGTGGCTCCTCAGTTCAGCTCTTGATCACATACACATACGTCTGTCTCCTGTGCCAAAAATAAACACCCTGAGCGACAAGAGATGCATGGATATAACATGTATCACTACTGGCTTCTGAGTGCTTGCCATACAGTCTTGCAGCCTTGGGACCCTTCTCCTGGATTCAAGGGTATTCCTCAAAGCACTCATCCTTAAAATGTTAGCTTCTTTTTGCCTGAAGAAAAGCTGTTTCATACCATTTGAATAACTTCCTTTTCCACTATTGAGCCCAAGCTTACAAAGATAGCATCTCAACTTACAGCCAAGGAATTGCCAAAAATACCCCAGTAATCCCTTTTAAAATACTCTAAAAATGTCTGAGCAAAGACCAGGCTAAAGCTGGGGTTTCAGGGACATTATTTCTAGGGCTCCTAACTGTTTGCTACCACAGGCCAAATGGTTTTTGAGGGGTAACTGCCCCATTGCAAGCTCTTCCTTGCAGTATGCGTGTGCTGCAGCTGCCCCCTTGCAAGAGGGCTTGGTACCTACGTGACCTAGGAGGCACGTGGCTCCCGCGCGCTCACAGCGGGACCCTGCAGCCCTGTTTGCCAGGCAGGGCTGGGGCAGACCAGGCGCCTCTCCTGCAGCTGCTGCTGCACAAGCCCTGGCAGGAGAGCAGGCAGATACAGCAAAGCCACTTGCACTCGCTTTGCAGCCCTTGGGGCTGAGCTGAAGCCCGCTGAGCACTCGAGCCCTAACTCACTGAGGTGAGGCAGGGACATGCCACACAGCCACTCTGAGACACGGTGCTTCTCACAAGTGCTGCTTATCTCCAGGGCACGGTTCAAGCCTTCCCTCTCCACCTCTAGCAAGCTCTTGACCTCCAGGAAAGCAAGATTTTGCTCTCCAAGCTAAAAGGAGCACTTTAGCTGCAGGTGGCAGGAGGGCAAAGCCCAGACTGCTGCCTGGGAGAGGTCCCACAGAGCACAGAGAAGAGCAGAGCCCGAGTCTTGCAAGCTTGGAGGAAACACTACTGCCGGCCACCACAGCCACTCTCAGACACAAATATTCCTGACCACTGAACAAAGTCCAAATAGGGAACTAAAGGAAACAAAACTGCTGACTAAGGCAGCTCCCCAAGATGGGGGATGTAGCTCTAACCTCTCCCAGCTGTGTTTCCCACAGCCACAAGGAATAACCTGGAATGAGGAGCTCCTGGCTGCCCGGGCTCTCCCAGTAGCTCCTGCTGGCACCGGCCCAGAGTGCGACCAGCCGACCTCAAACCCGGCCTCCCTCGCGCTCGGCCCGTCACGCTCCTCCGACACGAGCGGCCTCCCTCGCGCTGACACCGGAGCACTCCCGAGAATGAGAGTCAACGACAACAACCTCAACCAGAACAAACAAGAGACCCAAACTGGGCACGGGGCCATGGCTCTGCACGCCCACTTCTTCCTATAAATCAGCCTCTTGCTTTGAATATATGTGCCTTTAAAAAAAAAAAAAAAAATCTGCTGCTATAGCCTGTAACATCATTCAATTTATAAGCCATAATTTTCTACCTTTTCTTAAAATAGCATTTTGACACTGCCTACTTCAGGCTGTTGATCACTGAGGTTTTGTTTTTGTTTTTAATCTTAACTTCAAAAGCAATTCAGCAAGAATACATCAGCCACAGAATGTCTTTCATCATGGCATGAAATACATTCTTTAAAACCTAGAGTAGCTTGCTCTGTCTTTCCTGCTGCGCTCATGCTATTGCACACGCACCTAGGGGAAGAGGGGAGCTCAGAAACCAGAGGATTATAGTGATATCATTTATCTATCTGTGCAGTTATACATGCTAAACATATAGGGATGATCGACACCCCTGTTAAAACTGACATAAAAGTTAAGCAAAAAATGATGTAAAGTCTATTGCCTACCTTTAGCGTGGCATGTGGATGCTCCCTGCTAGTGGAAAACTGCTTTTTGATCATTGGCTAGGACATGGCATGCAAGGGCTTCTGCTTAGCTTGCTAGGGTGCCAGACATATAGTGAGAGTGGCTTCTTTCAAGCCCAGGAGCCTGTGCCAATTTCAGACTTTTTAAAGCCGAAGAGATGTGCAAATTACCAATTTCACGGAATGACAAATAAAATTGCAAAAACTGGTAACACTGCTTCATCAGTTATTTTTTGTCTCTGGAGACATTTATAATCCTGATCTTTACTGAATACTTTGCTGAATTCCGTTTTAATTCCTTGTTATTTAGTTTATACAATTTACCTTTGTAGCTGAATTATTTGGTTGTTCTTTGCTGATTGGATGAAGCATTTTTAAAAAAGAGAATGATCAACACAGAATAACAAACTAAAAATAGAGTAATTTCTAAGGGAATTTCCACCTGGTAAAAACAATCATTGCGTTCCCAGCTGTCTTTGGAACCCTCCTCAAGCTAGCATTTCACAAGCTAGAGGCAACACCCATTTCAATTTTCTCACCATCATCTACTAAATTGAACAGGATTCATATAACAGGTCTAAGTGCTAGTCTTCTGAATATTTAAAAACACCACCAAATGTCCACTTCAGTTATTTCAAAACACATATGAAGTTTGCTTGAACTTTTTATAAAAAAGTGCAGTAGGAGGATCTTGTATTTTTCTAGAAATTTTCTACTTTAGGAAGTAGAAATTCCACTTCCTGGAATTTGTACCAAAACTCACTCGGCTCACAATGTCATTAATCTCCTCCAAAAACCTCTCTGTCAGGTCTACAGCTAAATTAATCATAATTCAACCCCTTCAGCTTCCAACAATCATCATTTTTGCCGCAGTTGAACCCACTCCTCTGCGTGCACACGTGTGCCGATGACACACTGGAGAAGCCTCCACCAAGGGCCTGCTCCTTATATCAGGGCTAGTTTCTGCCCCTTGCTCCACCACAGAGTTCCTGGTCTGCATGGGTAAGTCACTTCAAGAAGCCATTGTCCCCACTGCGCAGATGTGATACCCATGTGTGCATGATTAGGGTCATCCACATCACCTTGACATCTTTCAGTGCAAGTATGCACAATTCTTAGAGGTTGTAAAACTGCAGATCTGCATATGGTCTCAATCATAAATGTATAGTTAATGACTAATGAAATCACATGTCACACTGTTCTTCAGACCATTGAGGTATGTGGCACGATACAGTCTGATTAAGCAGGAGCTCCTAACCACAATCAAGAAGGAGAGAAGAAAACATTTTACTTTTATGCTGCCTGAATTTCTGAGTTTATTTTAACTAGGGGTTTTCAATGCTATCCAAGAATAATGGGAGCCTAAATCCCTTTAATATTGGAATTGTGCACAAACCTTCAGCCTACCCCAAAGAAATCTGGCAATTTGTATAAATTAGCTCTGCATTCCCAGAACCAAGGCAGCACCTTACTCTATAAGTGTATGACAGAGACCTGCCCTCCCCATGCCTTTCTGATATAGGCAAGTACTTGGGAGTCCCTACCAGCAGCATGTAAAATTAGCCAGTAAGAGGAGAGATTGATATGGACCAAAAGCTTTTGGGCCAAGCAGCCCTTGCAGGCTTTAAGCAGAGAGTCAACAAAACTTGCAGGAGTGGAAGAAAACATTAGGGATCTCTGACATATGCCACTTTGAACACCATTCCAGCAGCACTTTCACATTGCATGTATGATGCATTCTAAATACAGCTGATACACTTAACAGCTTGAGAGGGTTTAAGGATGAAAATGTGGGGTTTTTTTAGGGAAAAGGGAACAGGGAAAGGGATCATGCATCTTATCACATACCTATGCAGGTCCTCCCATCAGGCCCCAGCTGCAGGCCTGGAGAAGGACAGCGGCAGCGCGCTTGCCCTTTCACCACATCACAGCCATACTGACAGTTGGCCATGGAACACGTCTGGGCATCTACAAAAAAACAAAAATCAATTGTAGCAAGTTGTGTTATGAAATGCAATCCCCCTGGAGAAAATAAATCCCAGTATGTGCTACAAGTCCTCCAGGGCAGTACTGCCATTTTAAAAATAACACCTTTAATAAGGGTCATTTCTCTCCCCTCTGTCCAGACACTGAAAATAGCCGCTTTTACACAAGAGAGAAGGAACCTGATCTCCACAAAGATCACAATACAGTTTTATACCAGTTAAGCAACCAACATCTGCAGCTTTAATGACTTTACATTTACACAGACATACTGCTGCAGAACTGCAGGTGTCTTGCTGCAATGCAACTGCAAGCCCCACTCCCTGAAGGCAAATTACCAGTGATTTACAGCACTGGAGAATGTGTCTGAAGAGACTAGTAATGAAACTAATAAATCAAAATATTTGTTTATTGTGTTTAGCCTAATTTCATTAGAACAAAGCACCTCATTTTGTGCAATTGCATGATTTCCAGTGGGATTCACTTTTCCTTTAGGACTAATCTTAATTTCAGACAAGTTTCCCAGTGAATCCAGAGCCCTGTCACAGGGATATTGAAGAGGAGGTTTGAGAAAAGCAAGCAACAAGCCTTAGAATCATAGAATTATAGAATGCTTAGGGTTGGAAGGGACCTCTAGAGATCATCTAGTCCAACCCCCCTGCATACGCAGGGTCACCTAGAGCACGTGGCACAGGACTGCATCCAAGCGGGTTTTGAAGATCTCCAGAGAAGGAGACTCCACAACCTCTCTGGGCAGCCTGTTCCAGTGCTCTGTCACCCTCACTGTTAAGAAATTTTTCCTTAACTTCCTATGGAATTATGGAATTATGGAATCCTTGCCCTACTAGAGCACGTTCCGTCTGGCATGGGCATGTAGCCATTCAGGCAGAAGCACTTGTAGCTGCCGTAGGTATTCATGCATCGGTGTTTGCATGGCCGGGGCTTCAGTCCACACTCATTTAGATCTGAAAAGAAAGATAGAAAAGAAAGGGGGTGGGAGGAGAAAATACACAAAGTATTGCTAGCAGTTAGAGTTCCTGAAGAAAGGAGGAAAAATTGGCAATCAGATTTTATATGCAGTCCAGCTCATCAGCAAGTGTCCAGAACATCCCGCATAAAGTCCTCCTGCAAGTTGAGTATTTTCTTCTACACAGACATCCTTTCAGAAACAACACCACTAGCATTAGCTCACATAATGGTAGAAGTTTTGTTAGGGACTACAGGAGATCAGACTGCTCACCTCTTGCCACTGTCACAGCACCCTGTGACCAGCATCAACCTGAACAGTAGAGAGGAGATGGAAAGCTCACATTGCTACAAATGCTATCAATGGATTTTGCTGCACATTACGTTCAGTAACAGATTATTCTGGTTTATCCTGATAAAATCAGTCATTTCCTGCCATTATGCAGCAAAGATGACAATAATAAAGTTAAAAATAAATAAATCTATTCACAAATCCTGTCAGTAGGTAGTTTTACAAGTAAATTACTAACACTTACTTCTAATATTGCACAATGCGCTGTGGAGTTTTGTTAAAGAGTGACTTATTTCCAGGAACTTTTCAAAGAACCATCATTCCCTAAGCAACACCCCAGTGAGGTCAGCCTTGGCACCAGGCATTTAGCAGGCACACAAACACAGCACCTGCTCCGTATCTGCAGTATATCTGTAACTCCCCGTTCCTAGTATTTGAAATTTAAATGCATCTTGAAACAGTTAGAGAGCAACATTCTTCATCCTTCCTTTTTTTTCAGGACAAAGCTTTTAACTGCTGTTCTAGAAGTTGCAAGTATTTCCCCTTTCGTTATGACTGACACAACGTAGGGCAATTGGGAGCAAAATAAATTGTGTGCTATCTTTGCCAAAATACTAGTGACAAGACATTCAAGTTTTTGTTAAATAAGTCATTGTTAAATTCAACAATTTTGTTAAATTTTACTTACAAGTCATGAAAGTATCTTCACTGAGCCTGAGCTAATGACTAATTTCAGATTTAGAGGCAATAATAATTTTGAATTTAAAGAGAAAGAAAGTTTCTTAGTTTAAGTCTATGTAAATAATTTCCAGCTTCGCGCAAAACCCATTACTTCACAAAATAAACACAAAACAATTACATATATAATATTTAACTAGAAGCAGGGCCAGAATAAGGTGCAATAAAAGTGAATTTAAGCTGATAGAGTAGGATTTTCATAGAATCACAGAATGCTTAAGGTTGGAAGGGACCTCTAGAGGTCATCTAGTCCAACCCCCCTGCACACACAGGGTCACCTAGAGCACGTGGCACAGGACTGCGTCCAAGCGGGCTTGGAAGATCTCCAGAGAAGGAGACTCCACAACCTGTCTGGGCAGCCTGTCCCAGTTAGTAGTGCCTGTGTGATCCTCCACTGCTTTAATTTATTTATGTTTAGATACTCCTAAAAACATGACCCTTAAGAACTCATTTCCGGAACTGCCACCACAGATGCAAAGTTGAACAACATAATGATTTCTGACTGTTCTCAGTTTAAAACTTCCCATCCTGTATAAAGCATAGATTACATTATGACCCTTAAATAATTGGCTTCTTCTGTAGAAAACTGAATACTACGCCACCAATTGGTACAAAATACTTCTAGTACAGAAATGAAACTTTAGTGCGTCACACCACACACTGGTGAAATGTGACTACATTTACCTGCTTCTGTTTTACTCACTTTATTCTGTTTCTGCCTGTGAATAAACACTGCTACAGCAGTTTTTGACTTCCCCGAATCAAATTGCAAAAAAACAAACAAACAAAAAAACCCACCACCACCACCACACACAACACTCCACACACTGCAAGTGAAGTGCCCTTTTCTTTCAACAGTCATTCTTTCCTCTGAGCTGCCACAGCAGAAAGCTAAGGTCACGAGCCATCAGAAACAGGCTATTAGCACAGCTCCATTTAAATCTAGCTCATGTCACACACTTTCACTTTTGCCTTTGACATTAGCTGTTCTTAACCACACGGGGTCACAACGAATGCTACTGTTGAAGAGAACAAGGATCAGCAGTAACCCTGGCAGCTTAACAGCAAAGCCAGCTTCCAAAAAGGCTGGTAGCTCTTATCTACCTCCACGCTCCCGTAACGCGTAATGGTGCGCTACCATCCGGAGTGTCCGCATGTGCTGCACATGGACTAGGAAGCGCAGGAACAGTCTTGCTATAAATATTCAGGATTTGCTTCAGTTGTGTGGGTTTTGTTCTTCAAGTAACATCTGGTTTTCCAAGAACAGTTTCAAGCTAATGTTAGCAGCTACAAGTCAGCTACAGCAGCACATGCCTTGAACATACTTTTGTTTAAAAAAAGGTCAGGATACTTACCCAAAGATACCAGTTGTGCATTTCAAACCATATCTATAGAGAGATCTCAGTATAAATGCCCATGCATTTATAAAACAACACTTTACACCCTTTTTCTTTGTAACAGAGTATCAGCACTCCTTCTACTGACTTAACAGCTTACATTGGAACTACAACTATGAAGCAAAGCACTGTCAGGAATTCAACAAATGTCTATCCACTATCCTGAAACAGATAATTTCACTGCTCAATCACTTAAACTCAAATGCTGCCCATAATTATACAGTCAATGCAAAATTAGCATTCTTGCCTTCAGAAGAAGGTCAGTAGTGTATGTAAAAGCAGGCTGAAAGCTTTAGGCACCAAGGAAAGCAGGTCTGCAACATAAGCTCAGGCTGCTGAGCACAAGTGCTTTATTTTAAAAGAAAAGCAATGAAAACATGAACTAGGCTGGCAAGCCTGGATGCGGCTTCCGTGACTCCTGCGTGGACTACGCAGGATCCTGGGGAAGGCCCAATGTCTGTGGGCACCGACCGGGGACAGCCCTTCCAGGGCTGGTGCACTGCACCCTGCTGCTTTCTTTAACCAACTTCCACCAAGACTCCAGCCTACTTTCCTGCCTACTAATTTGGATGAAGCAACACAGAGGTCAAACATTCAATACCAAATTGACTCAGACTGAGGTAGCAGAAAGCCGCTAACCAGAAATCAAGTTAAAAATTAAACCGTTACCACTCATGCTGTACTAAGTAGATCAGCTTTCATTCTCTGAAACTATCATCACATAAGCACATCAAACTTGTTTATGGAGGAGATTTGTATCACACTATGAATTTTCTTTACAATACTTAGGTCTGATAACTTTTGAATATGGCAGCTGTTGATTTATCAATCCTCATTTTCCTCAGCTTTCAGCTTTGCGTGAATTCTGCTTTTGTCTTCATCTGCCCTGCTAAGCAATTCCTATTGCTCCCAGTTTAGGAAGGAACCTAGAAATGCCCCTGGTCCCGCGGGCTCAGCGCGGCCCCCAGCGCTGGCGTCCCAGCCCTCGCGAGGCAGCGGTGCGGCCACCCGGGAGGACAGAGCAGCTCACGCCGTGCAGGGGCACCCGCGGCGCGGCCACGCGGGGCTGCGGGAAGAGCCCTTCACCCTCCTGACCAGGCTGACTCGAATACGAGCGAGCAGATTTAGAGGACGGGAAAAAGGCACCATAAAAAGACAAAATGACCACATCTTTCTAATATACATTGATTTATCTTAAAAAAAAAAAAAAAAAAAAGAGAGAGAGAGAGAGAAAAAAAAATCAGGTGCTCACAAGGCTGCTTTGCAAAACAACAAAGGCAAACTTCCACAAGATGCTCCTGCAGCAAGCAGGGAACAAGACAGCAAGTTACAGAAGAGAGGCTATGTATTATTTTAGGTAAAGTCAAACTTTCCCTGTCACAGAAAGCAACCTGATACAGTTTAGACATTTAAAAAACACAGGTTTTACTGAAGAGCAAGTATTCATTTTCTGATAAACATATTTTGAAAGTTCCATTACAAGCAATGTAAGTTCCATTACAAGCAATACAAATTAGAGTGCTGGCAAAGAGTTTTTACTTCAGAATGCTCAGCACTTCTTTTTTTAAATCCTAGTTACAGCTGTAAACTAGGGCTCAAAAAGCTAGAAAAGAAACACTAAATCACTAGTGAGATTTGAATGCATTTGGGAAAACACACAGTCACCTCCTGTGCAAAGCCACTGCAATTTAGTTGTTGATGCTACTAATACAGTAAGAAAGATAGTGTCAGTTAATGCTGCTTACTGAGCGTAACCCGCAGCAAGATCGAGATTGTCACTGCCACTACAGTGCCCCTAGAAAAGGATTGGAAATAATTGGACATCATCACACAGTTCAAGTTTGACAGTTCAGCTGTGAGGCTGGATTGCTGCCTTGGCTTGATCCACAGAACAGGGTTTGATCCACAAAGGTAGAAAAGACCAGGGTTTGTCCATGAGCAGTGAGATGCAGAGCCTATTAACCAGAACTCATACTCAAACAACACCTTTCACCAGGCATCCGAGCATCTTTTAGAGTCCAAGACCATTCACATAACCCAGAAACACTTCATCTGTGCAACACCATTACTTTTTGTTAATGATTATTTTAGAACAAAAGCAAGAAAGGTCAACAAGCATGTACAGAACAGGACAGCTGCTACATCAAGATACAATATAGGCTGTGTTTATCCTATATAGTAAGTGTGCTTCACAGGTCTCCCGCTGATCTAACGCGCCCCAACTCCATGGCTGGACCGTGCTGGGTTCTCTTCCCAAACATATATTGGAATTTCCCTCCATCAAAAGCAGGGCTCCGCATGAGCTGTGAGGGCTCAGCGCTCATCTTCACATGGCATTAGGATGTGCAAGGGTGCCTGTCCTCACCCCAGGAACAGCTCAAGGGCCCCAGGATGGAAAGTAGCATAGCTGTGCTGTAGTCACTTAAACTGATATACCTTATAGCCACTGCAGTCAGCAAGTCTCTTATGCACATCTGCCATGGCAATTCTGTCACTGACACTACCCATGCAAGAACATTTGCCTACAAGGCTGCCTTTAGTCATTTTCCACCATGTTCATTTTCCTTCTTTAGTCCCTCTTGGACAGCAAATTGTTTAGTTTCAAGACACCGCAATCTCCAGCAATTTGAAAAGCATATATAAATTTTAGTAAATAATAAGAAATATAAGTTTTATATGTAATATCATGAGTTCACTGTACTATTTTCTAGAAATTTCCAGACTGATCAAAACAAGTGTAGAATAATTCATAATATCCTATCCAAGTCAGCCCAGAGGAAAGGGAGGATAAGATAATGTGAGAGATGACAGTGTGAGACAAACTAATCTGAAAAACAAAACATTTTTTCCACATTAATTTGGGATGGATTAGTCAACCTCAATAAATATTTATATTTTTTCAAAGAAATTATTTCACTTCAAAAAACAATGTGTCAAAAGAAGTTTAGGAGACATCAGAGAATACATTTCAAGACAGCATCTTAGCTCTAATTTTAGCAGATATTTCTACCATACTTCCTCAGCATTCTCAGAAAACATTTAAAAACAGTTTTTACATTCTGGAACAACTTTATACGTGAGCATGTCTTATGCATCAAAAGCTATGAAGCTTTGTATTATAATCCCATTCCTTCCACTACATATTTTGGACATCAACTTTGGGGCAGGGGGAAGAAGTGCTAATTAAGAGAACACTTCATCTTTCCATCTTTTAATTACACAATCCAAGTTTTTACTAACTCATTCAGCATTAGAAACCCAGAAAGAAGAATGCAGGAATTAAATCATTTCTAAATAAAAAATATACTACCTCACTATCCAGACCTGCAAATTGTTACCTTGCTGAGAAATAGTAGTCCTAACCAGAAGATCTAAATTATTTAATCCAGTTTCAGGAAAGCATGTAAATCCATACTTCACATTAACCCCCCTGACTACTGAATGAAAGCAAATGTTTTCCCTGCGTCCTTCCCCTGGAGATGTCATTCTCCCTGCAAATGTACGTCTCAGGATCAGAATAGGTGAAGTAAGAAAAGACCTGGTATTGGAGCTCATTACCTAAGATTGCAGGCAACATACATAGGCTTGTAATGAATATTACACACTCATGAAGAATTAGCAATGTAGGAAGAAAATTAACATTGCTAGGCAGGACAATTAGCACTTCTTTTTGAGTTCCAAAGTACTTCTGCAATTTCATGAAGAAGTTCTCTTTGAATTTACCTTGGTTGCAGGTTTTTCCAGTGTATCCTGGGTGGCACTTGCACTTGTTTGGTCCAATGCATTGCCCATGTTTGCATCTTGGCTGGCATATAGCTGCAAAGAGGGAAAAAAATTATTGCTGAGGGCACATTACTTTTAAAAAGTGACAGCCTAACACACAGTACTGTTCATGTTCCTCCCTTAGGCATCATTACTTGCTTCCAAAGCCTCTGTTCAAGCTACAGGTACTCTCTCATAGACAGCCAGTGCCCCAACACGCATGGGAAAAAGGAGCCATCGGTCAGTATATCCTGTTTGTGTAGCAGTGCACTGCGCTGTCGCTGGGATATTAAAGGCTTTTAGTACCTGAGCAGCACTCAGACCGCAGGCCTTCCCTAACCCTAGCTATGCATGCGCTATGATCCACGTCATTCGGAGCGGTGTACCTGGAAGGTGCCCAGCTCTATAGGCAATGCCTACATCAGCGTCACTGTTAACAAAGGAGCAAAGCCACGCTTCTAATACTGATAAACAGCATCGCAAGTACATTACAATTTCCTCCATGACTGCTTAGGATAATTACTGGTTTTTTTAATCCTCTGAATCTATCCCTTTCAGCTATTGGGATTCTGTCCCAGGAACAGCAGTTATTTTTCTTTAGGTGGAAGAAAGGAGTGTGAGAAAGCAAAAGCAGTATGACAAAATGCTACTGCATACACCCGAGTCACTGTTATTCAGAACATTTCAAGCACACATCAAAACTGCTGTACAAATACAGTTGAAGAATGGGATGTTCTATTCTGCTTCCAGAATCAAACTTGCCAAGTAATTTCTAATTCCCCAACTGGAGTAAAAATATAGCCCTCCAAGAAATAATAGCCATTAAGCCATTTTTGGTGATATTCGTCAAGCACAAATGAAATGCATAAAGAAGCTTATAAAACTTTAACAACAATGCTTTTGAATAAACAGAAATCCAAGTCCAAAAGCTTAATAGTAAAAAATACTGTTTTTGAAGCAATATAAGTTCAAGAATTTATTCCTACTAACCTATGATTACCTAACGGGAATATTTTCAGAATCCTACAGAACTCTGGAAAATATTTCACAGCAGAAAAATTTACACAGACATTGCCAAGTATTTTTATTGTGTCTTCCTATCATTAAACATATTGTTTCAGCCTACTGAAAGACTGAAATATTTACTTTGCCCTAAAATGATATTTATCATGATACATGCCCAAAAGCAGATGTAAAAGGCTGCTAAGCATACTATTTAGGCAAGACAGACACAAACTAGGGAGAAACCAGAGTTGCAGAATTAGAATGCCTTGCAGTTAAGATGTATTATTTAACCTTGCTTTTAGTTCACTTTGTAGAATAATGTTATCATTTGGAACTTAAGTAACTAAATACAACCAACTATAATTTTAATTAATCTGACAGCAGTCGATATCATAAAATAGGATGTATTAAGGATCTAATTTAACCAAAATCTGTCAGAAGGCACACCAGACGTAGTCTGTACTCTAGCCCAAGCTGTTCTACAGGGCTGAAGTAAACAAAATTAAAATCCAAACAAGAGATTCATTTTTATTTTGCTTGTAAAAAAAAATATGCAAACAGCTATCAGATGTTTTAAAAACCTTTTCCATAAGATCCAAAAAACCTAGAATTAGCAATTCCCACAACCGCATCCACAGAAGGATCTACAGCACAGAATGAGGCTACTGCGCGTAAGTTCTAGGATCGGCTTTGCCCTCTACTACCAGGGCATCCTTCTGTATGTATATGTGCGTACATTGTATGCATGCAGCCTATGATACTCCCTGAAAGTATGAGACCTTCTTTTGAAGGCATGGCACTGCTGCTGACAGCTTTTCCTAACAAATTCCTGCTGTCTCTTCCCTAAATCTTTCTTAAGGGGTACTTAAAATACTGCCCATTGCCTTTTAAAGTTAATGCAATTTCCCCCCCCCCCTTTAAACATTGCCCAGAAACAGAGGAACAGTATTCAGAATCACAGAAACATCTTTCCTTTAAATAGTTCGGGGAAGGGGCTGCTCAGACTACTAAAAAGAATGTTTCAAAGTACATCCTTGGGCAGTGCTTGGGCAGATTTGACTGCAAAGCAGCTAGTGCCTCATGCAGAGCTTCTGGAGTGTTCTACTTGGAAATGCTTATTGCCTCTTTTTTAATCACTATGGTCACAAACAGAAAAAAAATATCTTGGTTAAATAGGACCTTATTGCACACTGTAACTCTTAATTTTATAGGCCCAGCTCCAACTTAGGGTTGCTGGTGGCAAAATAAAAATGATTGAACCAACATAATGATGTTGAATTGGAGAGAAAGAAAAAGATGTCATCTAAACCACAGTAGAACAAAAGCAGCTACTAACAAGTTTGTGAAAGTTTCCATGAAATTTCAGCTGTCTTTCAAAGATCTGCATTGAGAAGCAGGATAAAGTTAGACAATAACAACATATCTTTAAAAAACACCATGGGTTAATTGGCAGAAAAAAAAATCCTTCTTCCCACATCTCCCTCTTACTTATGTTGAATGAAAAGCAGCTCAGATGAAGAATAGGAGCAGCTCAGATGAAGAAAACAGATCTAACACTTGAAGATGACAAGGCTTATAGCAATGGAAATTTTATATTTAAATAAGAAATTGCAATTATTTTGCCATTAGGAATGAGATTTGTTTATCTGCAAGCTTGCTTTAATTCTGTCAGTCAACCAAGTAGGTCAGATACCACACTATAATAAAAATTATGCACTAGCATTAGGAAATAAACAGCTTAAAACAAGTGATATACAACAGGCTACAGAGAAAAATCAGGGAATGCAGGTTGTAGGACAACAATAGGAACTCAGGGATGCTCAAGCAACGATCTAGTCCATCTCCATCACCTCAGCCCCATACTACCCGCACCATCATTTCTTGTCTTGTATGGCATACAGGTAATGGTTAGCAGAAAGGCTTTTGGACTGGAGAAAGTCATTTTAAAAGTCTGTCAAGTATCAAGAAATAATTAAGTGTGCTTAAATGGCATGACAGATGAGACTTTGAAAACAGACAAAAGACCTAAGTGAGGGAAACTTCAGAATTTTAGAGTCTACTAGTTAGGAATCCCTGTTATTATGATTTATAAAATTTCTGTTAAAGTTCTAACAAACCACCACCCATTAAGTCAAAGTCAATATAAAATGCCATTCTGCAAGTTGCTTTTTTTTTTTTTTTTTTTTTTTTGGAAATCCATGTTTGCTGCCAAACACTGTCCTTGGAAAAAAGTATTTATATATAGCTTGTGTATCTCAGCTACTTAAACATTCTCTATTTTATTTTGAACAGCTGAAATTCAATACAGTATTATGACTGCAAATTAATATATAAAAGGAGAAGCATTTTGTGGTAAGCTTCACAACAGCTATAATTCTGCCAACACTACCAACACATTTCATATCAATTCCTATCAGGAGCCAAGCCACTCAACAAGCAGCAAGTATAACCTCCCATTAATTTTGATGAATTTTTGTATGGTGCTGGGGATTTTTAAGAAATAAGCCACACTTGCCCAGGTCTGTGCACATGGCCTGGGCTCCACCGGCTACTTTTATATCTCCTTTTCCATAGCAACTCCACCAGGCCTAGAAAGAGCCTAGATCACACTGCCATCCCTAGGATGCAAATAACCCTTTTGGTCACATGGCTGTCCTTGCTGAAGGCACTAGTAGATTCCCTGCATGCTGGAGCTCCAGGAGTGACCTAACACACATGGTGTGGATAATCAAGAGACAAAAGGGGTGCAGAACCCAAGCTGCACTAGAGATACATTCCTGACTTCTAAAGAGTTCCGTGTGAGTAAGGTCACCAAAGACATCTGGGTATAAAAATAAACTTTAGACTGACTTTCAGTCTTTCTTTTAATAGTAGGCAGTTATTTTACTTGCTGGGCATGCCTCAGCTGCCTCCTTACCACTCAGTTTGTTTTCTTAATACAAAACTCCAGACTCTCCTGCTTACGCAGGAACACACTAAGCATATTCGCTTCTTAATACAAATAGACTCATAAGTAGTGAAAGAAAATCTCCCAACTACTATTCTCTGTAACCTGACAACACAATATTATCCCCAACCAACTGCAGTAAAACAAATGAATTAACAATTCCCTCAGATCAACTCAAATTCACAATGACTGCTTAAAAATGACCAAAATAAATCTCATTTGTGTATGGTCTTGGAACTACTACGTACTATTCATCTCCCTACTAGGCAAGGTAAAAATGCAGGTGTCGAGAATCACACCAGACTGACAAAGCTACCCTCTTACAAACTTACAACATCATAAGACAATGAAGCTAAAAACCCAAAAGTCTGGGAAAGAAACAAAAACAAACAAACTTTCTGCTCTTTATGAGAGTTTTTTTTTTTTCCTCCCCCCCGACAAAAGAGCACCTAAGTACACCTTTTCTATAGACTAGCTGGCCACTAAACAGAAGAATACTGATTTACTGTTGTATTAACATGAAAAAAAGCCATAATTTCCCCCAGGAATCCTTTCTGAAAGCACTGAAACTGAAGTGGATTTAGCTGTACTTAAAATTTCCTTCTGTCTGTCTATCCTGCTAATTAGTCAACTGCTGCCTATTTAAGCCATTAAATAAATTACAACTAAGCTTTCCATTTCACAGGATGCCCAGTTCATTCTTGAGTTGTTAGAAAATAAACACTGACCTCCTGTCTGCTTATTTTAAATTGTTTGGGGACTGATGCAAAGAGTTGCTCCCTCTCTTAAATTTCCCATTGCCTTCAGTGAGACTTTAGGAGGCATTCTACAGCCTTTTATTTAGCCACAAATACAATAGAGCACTTCTTTTAAAAGATTGTCAAGAACTCACTTTTCTCCCCAAATAAAAGGTGGTATTTATCACCTTAATTTGCCCTGAAATTTAACTGAAGTTTAAGTTTCCTGTAAAAATAATACAGGGAATTTAAACATGAGAAAGTGTGATTTGGGTCCAGATTATTTTAATGTGGAAGAAGAGAAGTTGTAGTAACATACACATACTGCCAGCCTATCTTAACCTTGGGTGAAAGCTAAAGGCCACCTATCCCATAAATACTGACAGATGATGCTGCCTAAGCATGACTAAATTGTCCTACGTTATTGTTGTTTAGTCACTGCATAAGTTCAAGAAATGAAAAATCTTAACCGTAACCATTTATTGCTTGCTTACCAGGCACTGGTTAGTAGAGTCCCAGGTAGCTGGCCACACTGCCTGTGCACCTAACTGCTCTTTTTATTTCGGGCCAATGACCAAAATTCCTCAATTGGCTAGTGTAGTATTTCTATTGACACAATTCTTACTTGGTTCTCCAATATTTCTAGCTACTCCTTCAATCAACTCAGCCTTGAGGATAATTCTTTGAGAACATACCCACATCTTGAATCTTTTACTCTGTTTGGTCTCTTCTCTCAGTTTCTACTTTTTAATGAAGTTGTTTCTTATTCCATTTTCCTCCTTTCCTTACATGATGTCCACAAAGGGTTTCACTGAAAAAAAAAAACTGCCTTTGAAGTATTTAGTTGCTCCTTCTGCAACCCCTACTCAAATCCACATCAACTGACAGACTGCAGATGTTCAATCTGCCCTTGGACTCTATTTTCACCTCTCTGAAATCTGAAAATATCCAAAGAACACCTGCATCTGAAAAACTGCTGACTGCCCACCAAAACCACTTTGCTTCCATCTTTTCTTCTTAAGAAATGTATAGCCACTCATTTATCCTGTCTCTAAGTCATGGCTCAAACTCAGTTTGCTCATATGCAGAAATTCGTGCATCAGCACAGAGACTGTTACATATTATTCAGCTTCACAAACCTTTATTGGATCCTTTATACTGCAGTGCCAAATTTACTAGATAGACTCGCTCGTTGGTGAAGCAAGATCTCTTATTCTGCCTCCTTCACCTCAGTCTTTTTCCTGCAACCAAACAGACCATGACCTTTTATCTGCAAAGACAAGTTGGCTTTGAAATACCTGCCTATTTCTCTATATATTTGGCAATTCTACAGAAGTAACCAGATGCCATAACAACACACTTAGTAAAATAACAAAAAAAAATCTACCTTATTTAGAACTACTTTTATCTAGAGATTTTCCCAGGAACTAACTAACAAAATACATTGCTGCATGTCTTTCAAAGATAAATTTCTTTTTCCTCAGCCGCATACAAATGCAATATCATGCATGGAGTTGAACCTACCACATAGTGATCAATAGGTGGTAAATGCATGCCATAGTTCATTCACATTACAGAATTACTTGTGAAAAAACACCTTTGCTTCCCAAATAAGTATCAGAAGACACTGTAAACTTCAGTCAACCTGGTTAAGGAAACTGAGTATTTATTTTGAAATAATTTGCTATGCAAAACTCCTTTATTTTTGAAAGACAAATGTTCTTCATCAACTTCTATTGCTAAAGGCCAATAATATTCTCAGATAAAATGGTAGTATCTAGCAACTGAGTCTTTTCTCAGAAATGATTTGCACTTACATGTAATATTCATGATAACAAATGATGCCAAAGTGCATGTACAAGCTTCTTCCTTAAATCTACAGAACCACCAAGCAAGCAGCTCCCAATTTCACATGCACAAGTAACACATTTGCCTGGGTAAATCAGTTACTAAATTTGCACATATGAATGTGGTAATAGGACATTAACATGATAAATAGCAACTGGGGGGCTATTCTTTGCAGTAAATTCTTTGCTTGCCTATAACTGCTGTCAAATGTGTTCCTAAACTGCATATACAAATCCAAATACTGGTTCAAGAATGTCCTGCTATTCAGACAGAACCCCTCCACACAAATCAATAGGATTTAATGAAGTCAGTGAAAGGTAATCAGATACTTATGCACTTAAACACTCTTTTTAAGAATCACTGACCAAAGCATCCAACACATACGCCAAGTTAGAATTATTCTCTGGAAAAGCAAGAACAATTTCATATTCTGTCAAGCTTTTCATATTTGCAGTTTGAGCGATTCATGATAATCGCTTAAAGACGGGATCTTTATCAGCTCAAGTACATGCTTGCTATCTGCATCTCTGTGTCTACTGAATAGCAGCTGGTAAAAGCAGGCTAACATGAGTGTCACTAGGTGCGATGACAGAACAGAAATAGGGCCCTATTATTAGCTTCTCTGTAGCATGTAATACCCACTGACTTCAGTGAAATAAAATTCTGCATCACAGTCATAAAGTTGACTTTAAAGTATAGCTGAATAACTGATCACTTTTCACCCCTTCTGAATAACTGACCGCATTTCTCCCCTTTCTTCCTCACCACACACAATTCGATACCCCAAAAACTAAATCAGGCCTCTTAAGTCAGATTGTAAATGTGATGCTGGCAGCATAAACAATTTGCAGGAAGGAAAAATACTCCCTAGGGCTTGAGGGAGAGGGAAAAAAGATAAGGGGATAACAGATAGGTGAATGGAATACAACAGTGCAGTAAATTTCTTCCCATCTTATCATCCCCAAACCAGATAATTAAGAAAAAAGAGAGAACATCATCTTGCCATGTATTATAGTTTTCAAGTAAACTTGTGACTTAAAGGTCATAGCTCCAAACCATAATCTTGCCAAAATTATTTCAAGAAATATGTTCAGCTAACCTTTGGGCTGGCACCTTAGGCTGGCTATTCTCTGCCTTAAGACGTAGAAAGCTGCAAAACAAATATCCAAAAAAAGAAATTCCAACTTTTTTTTTTCCTCCTGTCTTTCTTTCTCCTGTAAAGAGGACGGACTTGGCTGGAGTTTTTATCAACTTGTTACATTCCTGGAGACTTACACATATTCAACATTCAAGAGCTTTTCTGAAATAAAAAAAATTCTGATGCACATTCACGACACCTTACAATAGTATTTCTTTATGAGCTTTAATAAACATTCTGATATATAAGAGTAATTAAATATAATGATGCAATGCTATTCTTATTCAATCAACTAAGGAGCTACTTGGTCATGTTTCACATGGGTACATAGTTGCAAAAATTCTCATGTTTCATGGCTTAGGTTCAATGTTTCCAATAGAAAAAAAGAGGTTTTTCTTAAAGACACAGTATCTTTTCATTTAAATAAGTATACACATTTAAATAAGTGTACATATTTTTAATGCTGCATCTCTATAAAACAAACCTAAATGATTAGCATCTTGATGCTAATTTAAGAGTAACTAAAATAATATGCATTGTTAAGTATCTGAACATCTGCAATCAATAAAGATGTTGGCATATAAATTTAATGGTCATTTTTATAATGTTTAAATTTTCAATGTCATCTAAACTAAGACTAATACTTAGAGACCTTTTAAGCTCTTACTAACACATGAAACTAAAAACACTAAGAAAATAAAACAAGATGCAAACACAGATCTATGTTTTGGGCTCATATTAAATCAATTTATTTGCCAATAAAATGGATGTTAGCAGCATAGGCTGTTTAGCTACATAACTTATTGTAAAAGACTGGAACTTTGGCTAAAACAGTTCTTCATATTTCAGGCATCAAATGACCAACATTTAAGGATCTGTTTTGATTGCAACTTACTCTAGTTAAAACTGATTTAAACTGGTAAGGCCCTTAGGGGCTGTTCCAAAAGCTCACTACAGGGACTCTCCCCGTGTTCTTGCTGGGCTTTGAGCAAATACTACAGTTGTAAACAGTCAAATCATGTTAGATTTTTATGTTAGATGCAAGATCTGCAACGGAAAAACTGGACCGCAAAACTACGTATGAGGTGCAGGAGTACAATGGGGGAGTAGGAAGGATATTGTGTCTTTAATACAATGAAGTCATATTTCCATATCTACTTTAGAAAGGTAAGGGTTCAGAATAAAACAACAGTAACTGAATAAAAATAGCAAAACCTCATTGTCTTTCTTGCATAGCAATATTAAAGCGGTATTGCAATTCTGTATAAAGTGTCTTTTCTTAGAAGAACACATGAAAATGCACAAAGATATTTGTCATTTTTAAACAGCCAGATACATTGCATATCAATATTCATTATCATTGTCAATACAAGGCATTCATGCTAGGTTCTATTCTTGCAAGGACAAATTTACTAGCAAAATTATTACTGACTTTAAAGAGGTTTCTGACAGTGGGCCAAACTCCCAGAAGCCAGTATTTTCATGGCTCATTGAGAAAATCATGTTTTTAATTTGCTAAAGATTTGTGTGTCTTAGACTATACAGAATTGCCATTTCCATTTAAAGCATCATTATACACAAGGAACAGGCATCTTAAGCTATACACAGCCTCTTTTCCCATTGATGTGTGGGACATTAACTATCTGGGTAAACTCCCACCAAGCATTGGGAGTTGGATAAAAAAAAAAAAAAAAAAACCCTTCCAGGCATCAACAAGAGCACAACCATCCCTCCCCGCTCCCACCACCGTGCATATCTGTAAAGGGATCACACAGCAGGGATGCACAGCCTTTAAGCTCACAAGCACAGAAGGAGCAGCACAGACTGCACGAGACTCCTCATAGCTCTTGCAAGAAGGCAGCAGCATGCAGTGTTTCCAGCAAAGCATTTGGTTATGCCTGCACCTGCTATGTCAGGTACATCGTCTAACAGCCTCCCAAAATAGTATGCATTTTACTAGGCTTAGCTAAGTCTAAATCCTAACCAGGCAGCCTTAACATTTTTTTTTTTTAACTGATTCAAAACAAAGACAAGGTGTGAAGTGATCACTTTAGTTATGCTTTTACTACTGTGCTCTCATACTGCATAATTTCTTGATTGCTCTATCCCTATGCTTTAAAAACTAATTCATCATGATTTTAGTGTGATGGTGGGAAACTACTTTGTTGACCTACTCCGGTTTTGTTTCTTAGGTAGAGCGCTCAGACATCTCAGCATGTGGAAATTACAAGAGCAAGTTACCCTACAGACACCCTTAGAGTGCACACTTTTCTTTATCCCTCCTCAAGATATACCTTACAGATTTTGTTATAACTTAAAGAGAATTAAACATTTAGACAAGTATTCAAGTAACATAACTACTTATAAAATCCAGTGGGATTTTATTCCTATCTTACTGATCTAACTTTCTGCCCACTGGACAAACTCTGAGTGCTTAAACAGGCTCTGCCAACTTTGACAGTCATGCAGACCCATCCCAACAGCGGATCCAACAGCAGATCAGCATCAATTTACAGGTGAGGCAGATCCAACCTTCCATTTTGCACATATGAATGCAGCAAAACAAACTACTGCTGCCAAAGCCTCTAGCAAAGGAGTTGTCCAAACTGTAACCCAGAAGGAAAATTCAGGCGGCTTTTATCACTCTTCTTAAAAAAGTGCCAGATGGAATACGGGCAAATACTACTACAAAACAAGAAAAGAGTATTTTTCAAATAACCCCTAACATAACTCGCTAGAAGGAAAAAGGAAATTGGCACTTTCATACAGAAGGTTAAAGTACATCACAGAACATGTAAGTCTCTGCATGAAATTAATCTCTTATCCTGCAGTTTAGCTCCCTGAGCTAAGCTTGCTCAGCTGAGCAAAGCCAGCTTGCAGACCTTGCTGTGCAAGTATTCGTCACATCTGATTTCTGTACTCTAGTTTGTCAGCCGGTGTCAGTCAGCAATAGCTCAGTAGGCTTGCACATGGTTTGATCTACCTCTGGCCTGACACACACACTTGGACAAGGCCTGGGGTATCCTTACCTTAAGGAAATCTTAGGGAGAGAGTCATCCTCATAGACTATTCTCACAGACATTTCTTTAAGGGGATGACGTGGCCTACAGCTGGAAGATAAGTCCATCTCATTTGATAGCCTAGACTGAAGCTACAGTACAGGAATGGACATGAATGTTTTATATCCTGGAATTGTCATTTATTATTTAGTTCACAGAGAACTGCACTCCAGCCCTACCTCTGCTTTGAATTCTATTCCCACAAATATTGATAAATACAACACTTAAAAATAATTTTAAAAAAACTTGAATTAACTTTCCAAGGCAAAATTTCTTTACTAGTGCCTGAAAAAGTGCACCTGTGAGATACAGGAAATTATGCATGCCCAACTCAGTTTTGCCAGATGGATTTGTGTACTTTAAAATGCACAAAATGGGTTCCGGGCCAGGAAAACACTGCCAGTACCTCAGCTGCAGTGCCTCACAATGCAGAAGCTTATGAATTAAAAGTATAGTGTGCATATTTGCTCTATAATTTTGCTGTATGCACAGCAGTAATGCATTAAAAAATGCCCTCTTCCCCTCCCTCTGTTTTTTTAATCCCTCATCAGGCACTTTTATTAGTTTTTTTTTCCATAGAAGTAGGCTTTGGGGCAATTCCTCCTACTAACTGTTATTAAAACATAAATAAATTGTGATATAAAATACAATAAAAAACACAAAGGCGGCAACAATTTGGGATTTTCAGCCTAATCTCCATTGGGAAATTTAGCAACATCTAGCTTTACAGCCCTAACCTATGAGTTCACCAGCATGACAAATCAGCTGTATTGATGATTATGTTTGAGCAGTAGGTCTTAGTTCATGTGAACTACAAAAGTCTCTGTTGCTTCCAAATTAGGCTTTTTACACACCAATAAAACTAGTTTACATACACCAGATGCAAATCTGAGAAAGGCTACTTGATCATACTAGTGGTAGACTCTACCCACCCTTTATAAGTAAGAGTAAGTCACTAAGCGAAATAGCTGGATTTTCAGTTTACAATAACTTAGAAATGCCAGTGCATTTATTTGCAGTTATATTTGTTCGAATCCTTTGAAAATATAGCTATTTTTATATTATTCTCAAAATGGATTTAGCTGCCCAACCTTAGAGCTCACTTTGGCATCCATAGCCCATTAAGAACTTCAAAAGAATCCAACCTGCTTCAAAATTGTTGGGATTCCTGCAGAGGAAAGGACGCGTTCTCAGTGCATTTTCTGGAACTGTGAAGAGCAGTCAGGAGACAATTTTAGGCAGAGGGCATACTTCTGTCAGATGAAATGTTAAAGCCTCATACTGAAGGCTTCAAAAATCAGTCTACCATTACTGTAATTTAACAAAAGGAGGCATATTATGTTTCAAAGGAAGAGTGTAAGTTAAAGAGGCGGCCCAATTTTAGCTTCTTCCTACATATTTAACCAGTGGAAAAGACAGCTGAGCTATGCTGATTTATGTTACTAAGCAGCAGCAAGCAGTTATGCTGCAGATATGCTATGTTACTCAAGGTGACAAAATTAATTCCTCTGCACTTCGCAAAAGAAAGTTTAGCTAACCCAGTCCGGCTTTCATTTGCAACAGATTATGGACCATGAGAATGGAGTTACCACATCTTAATGAGTTACCACATGTCATGAGTGACATTCCTACCCTGTTAGAGCTGGCAAGTACTCACTTTGCTCCCCTTCAGAGTTAAACCTTTACCTTAAGCCATACAGTTAAAGGTAACACATTTCCTTCTCAGTAGCAGCGGCAGGAGGCACATCCCCACGCATATGGGGAGCAGATAGCACAGATAGCTAGACAGCAGGAAACATGCCCAAGTGCATTTGCAGCCACTTGTCTGTGGCTCATCACAGCTCAGAAGACAGGCAGTAATTCTGTAAACTGGGGCAACTCTGCCATGTAGCAGAGCTTACATCTTCACTCCTAGCTGGCCCACACCACCTCATGCTTGTCCTCAGTAAGCTAAATTCAGAGGTGATCAGAACACTCAGTAAATTACACACAGCTAAATAGGAGAGCCCAAAAGTGCTGGAGCTCTCACATACATAGCAAGGATGGCTTAAACTACTTCATTTGAGTATAGCAGTTCGAGTCTGCTAATACAGAGCTCACAGTCTTATTGCTTGAATATTTTAGAGCTACTTTTCAAACTCATTTCTAAGCTAGGTCCTCACTACTAATTTTGACTCTATACTAATTTTCTGCATAATATATAATGCACAATAATCTAAACTCGCTTTGACTAGATAAATATAAGATGCTAGAAATGGCAAAGAAAACACACATTTAGAAAAGAAAGCCTGGCCTCCGTATGTGTCATTCATTGCAGGGAAAAGATGAAGTTTGTCTTTTGACACAGAGAGCAGGAAAAACAATTGTGCACTTGTATTTTCAGAGATTTTTCAGTGATATCCCTTTGTATAGTAAAATACTCAAGGCCTCCTCTGAGGCCAGGAATGCTGCCTTCTATGCCAGGTTATTCTTCATACTGAAGGCCATATTCCCAAGGTGCCAAGCTGACTACAGATTTGCTGTTTGGCTGACAAGACAAGAAAAATTCACTCTCATTAAGTGTAATCTCCCACTATATATGACATGACTGGAATTTTCACCATGCACAGCAGTGGCAGATTTTCTTGTTTAATTTTTCTAAAAATACTTTGGCTACAGTCTCAAAAATAGAACTACCTGCTAAGCTAAAAAAAGTCTTCATTCAAACAACAGTCTTCTAAACCAGATGTTCAGAAATTCTGAACACCTAATTGGAAAATTGGAAAAAGTGTACAGTGAATGCAGTGCAAACTGCATAGATGCCTAATACTAGAAATGATCTCAAAAAATCCACCTCCGCACTAGAATGTGAATGTAAAACAAACTATGAGAAACAGACTTAAAAGAAATGGAAAGAGATGAGATTTTACCTAGCTTTTGTCTTAAAAAAAGAAAAAGAATGCTAATGGTATGTGAACGAAATGTCTACACCATTCCAAATGGCCTCACTCACAAAATTAAAAGACTAGAAAAAAAAATTTACTTTTTGATTGTTTTCGCTTGATTTCTATTTTTAGTTATCATTTTTTGCTGATTTCACTTTATGCTATTATCTTCTCCTCAGACTATAAACCTGTCAAATAGCACACCCAAATCAAAATTGGTAGTAGAGGGAAATCAAAGGACAGATAGACTGTCCTTTGACTGCAATTGACTTCAGTCTAAACACTGTTCATGAGCTGAAACTTACAAGCACAACATAGGAGACAACTTTGCTAAGAAAAGGGATAAAAAACATTTTTCACAATAAAAATTAGTGATGTTTGTCCGTTAAAGCCTCTGTAGCCTTAAACATTTGAATGCTCAAAATATTTTCAGGCAAAACTGTGTTATGAAAGACAGACATGGATTCTATCGCCCCTGGACTGGCCTCAAATCAACCTACTCCACATCTTCCTTCTTTAAAAACATGCATCTCTGGGAAACGACTGCTTCTGTAATGTACAAAAGCCATAATATCAACCTGATCCATGGTACGGGCTAAGAGATACCAACCTGAGAACTGTTAATCTAGAAAGAGTAGCCAAGATACATCCTGCAAGTACTACAAATCGCTTACCATGTACATGCACCAGTTATTTTATATACTTATTGAACACAGTGTGCCATTAACAATCTTGGGAAGGAGGAGACAGTTCTGCTGTTTACAGATTTGAACAAAACCTTTGCTTAGAGTCTACAGTCACACCTGCAATACTCACTTTTTCTCTCTCTCTCTCTCTCCTGCTTTCCAGACTAAGCAAGTAACAGCATTCAATACCTGCTTTGCTTTAAAAACAGCTTAGCAAAAAATTATCTAGTTTGTAGACACTCGCATCTAAAACAAAATGCTGAGATTGAGTAATTAGAGGTTTGTTTCCAAAAAAAACTTACAGGAAATCACTCATGTATGTACTGTTAAGCACACAAGCAATAGTTTCCAGAAACTAAGTGTATAATTAAGATGCTGAGATACGACTCTCCTAACTACTCTAACTTCTACAGTCCTGGCTGCCAGCAGAGAATGAAGCTAATTATGATTACTCCACAATTGTATCAAAGACCCTAAAAAGATGTAAGAATCTCAGAAGTTTCTCTTGATGAGTAACTTAATAAAAGGATGATGTGTCATTTATACCCTTATATTTGGATTACTGAAAGAATGTTTAATCTTAGTAACAACTGAAATATTTCCACTGACTTTTTAAGTGAAATGTCAACAATTTGGGTTTCCTTCTCAGACATAAATATTTTGTCCTGCAGTGCCTGTAATATTACACTCTGCAGTATTTTGTCAGGCTGTTACACCAGACCATGAAACAACACAGAAACAAAACAAATTAACAAATTATCCTTGTCTTAACCAAATCTTACCTTATTCAGTTACTATCATTTAGGATACTGTTAATAAAAGACAGAATTGTAATCTGACGACATCCTTTTAACAAGTCAGACTCACACGTGCAAAAGCCTAAGCCCTGTAAGAATGTGTGTGACTACGTGAAAGATTTAGCTAGGTGTGTGCAAGCCTTTTCCAAGGGACTAGAAGCTCCAGCAGCAATGAAATACTCACGTTGGCATTGCCCCGACAATAAGCGGGCCCAGCCCCAGCAGCAGTCGATTCTACTTCCAAACCGGCACAGCCCCGTGGAGGAGATTGTGTGTCTGGGCCACCTGAACAAGACAAGCCAAAGAAGTCCAATAAGACATTTCAAAATTATTCTGCATTAGGAGATACAAAAATCAAAAAGTCTGAGGAAAGAAGAAAGCAAAAATGCTGAGTATGTAATAGTTCTGTTGGTAATACAGTGTATATCTCAGAAAATGCAAATGACTACAGAGAAAGAAGGGGAAAAGTTCATTTGAATTATTTTTTTAAAGCCTGAAATAAGCAACATAATTTGCAGTGTGCTCACTACTGCCACTCTCAGGTTCACACCGAGTTACTGCTCAAGTTGTAACAACAGAATTTATAACCACCACCCAATAAACCACCATCATAAAGTTTCAGCACTCATGTAGCTCATGATACACAGCCAAGTTCTCACTGAAACTTTAAAAGAAGAAAAACAGACCAGAACCTTCCTATCCTATCGGACTACCAATACAAAAGGAGAACTGCAACCAAGCTCTTGTCCCAAAGAAAACAGACACCGCGGCTTGAAACATGACAACATAACACCAGAATTACTTTAAAAAAACAAGGTAAAGTAATCACCACACATGAACAAGTTCCACGGGGAAGGGGACCCTTTTGGGGAGGGTCCCACCAGCTACGCCGTGCACGCAGCACAGTGGCCTGCCCAGCTCGCAGGGCCGCTGCACCTGCCGTGCTCGCCTCGGCGCGCTCTCCCCGCGTGCCTCCCCACGCTGCTCCACGGTGAAACTCGAGCCACGACCCTCATCACGGCATGTTTCGAGTGCCCCTGCGCCACAAGAAACTCATTTATTGTTTTAAGCACGTGAGGCGCTTTGTGTTTGGAAGAACTCCTGACAGCCGAGAAACCCTCCCGCCACCTAGGA
>NW_010587957.1:58031-78592 GCF_000705375.1 Tinamus guttatus
ATTTCCATCTCTTTTCTCTTTCTTGACAGCACACTTTAAAATATTTGGGTTGAGAGATGAAGGGGAGACATAGGAGTGTTCACTCTGAACATGAATATGCAAGTATTCATTCTGTTCAACACCAGGATATAGATCAGGCATTTTGAACTATTCTCTGGAATTGTCTTCTTGTCTCCCTTGAATATATAAAGAACTTGAATAGCCATCATTATGAGCTCTGGTATGAAACTGCTAGCTGCTCTACAGAGGTTTATAGGAGATGACACAAATAAGCCTAAAATCTTTGAATTTCAGTACAGCAAATAAATACAGTATTCCAGTATTACTAATACTTTTTTTTTTTTTTTTTTCTTTTTTTTGGCTTTTTGCAGTGGTTGGATACTTGGAATTCTTCAAAAAAGTTTTTTTTTTTTTTTTTTTTGGAAGCCAAGAATGCACAACTACATCCAGGGGGTTTCCAGCCCCTTCTCTCTCTTTACTAACCTGGAAGCTAGTTTATAGCTTCCATCATAATATTAATATCATACAAGAGTATATTCTGCCCTTTAATAAGTCAAAGGGTATCAGAAACTTGCACACAATGAGGAAACTGCTTTGTTTCGCTTATTTCAAATTTTCTGTTCTTATGTTTTTGCTGATTTCTATGTCATTAGAACTTAAATGCTTACTGACTTAAACAAGTCAGTAAGATGGAAAGGGAATGATGGGAGAAGGGACAGGTGCAGATGTAGTAAAAAAAAACATTAAAATGCAAAGTTATATTCTTGCTCATATTTCAAAATCTGAAGTAAGGTAAGTTTCAACTACCCAGTCATACAAGAGCAAGGGGAAAAAAAAAACAACGGAGACACACATTTTTCAGTGTAATGAGAAGACAACAACTTAATGCTGTGTTGATAAATGTACTATTTCTTCCTTTATAAAAGAAGGCAGGCACATTATTACACATAGTCTACACAACAGTTGCTCTGTAGAAATCCATACCTATTAATCGGCGCTCAGGTGGAAGCTGAACAGCTGTCTGATCTGCAAATCTGCAAAGAATCATGTGCTCCTAGGGGAAAAAATAAAGAAACTTAATCCAATACCTTTCTACTTTTCCAAGCCGCATAAGAAAAAGCTGATTAAACATTTAAAATACAAAAAAGCTCTCAGCTGAAGATGGAAAAAAATATCTGTGTGCAAATCCTTATCTGCATGCTGCTTTTGCTTCTGAAAGTGTAAATCAAGTGTTTATAATCAATCCCACATTTCTTTTCAGTGTTAGTTCCTGGCTCAAATTCCTCCAGTTCCCCACAGCAGTGGAGCTGGGTGCTAACTATAAAAGATAGCATTCCTCAGAGGCATACTGCAGACTAATTTTTCCTTCAACTACTGATGAGCAATACAGCCTTCTTTTGGCATAGTCAACACTGGGTAGTATATCCACATTAATGAGCAGTCAAGATAGATTTCTTAAATAAGAGAAACATCCAGTATTTAAAACCGCCTGAGCAGTTATCAGAATCCAGGATGAATCACCTTGTTGGGAAAAACTTCCTCTACTCTGCCAAATCAATACAGGATCAACTTCCTCTATTGTGCCAAATCAATACAGGATCAACTTCCTCTATTGTGCCAAATCAATACAGGATCAACCTGAAGGTGAAGCAAAACGTATCTGGCTGTGCATGGAAACATTTCCTGCCTCAGAACAAACATAAATCACTTCAAAATTACCCTCTCCTTGACTTTAAGCTTGTGTGAGGCTTCCAAAACACACTGTTGATTTCTTCCTTCCCTGCTGCCCAGGAACCCGCTGCAGTGAAGCTTTAGCACTCCCTTCCTTTCCTGCCTGGACCACTGCAGAAGCAGCCCAGAACATCATCCTCACTTGCCTTCAAAAACATCTGCCTACACTATCCAAATGATTTCTTAAAGATAATCACTATGGCAGGTGAGTTAACCAGATGGTGAGAGAAAAAGCCATTAAGACATAGCAAAGAAGATGATGCTCTAATGACAACTGTGCTATTTGGGACAGCTGCAATATTAAGCATGAAGACTGATATTCGGAACCTTTTGAGAAGAGTGCAACCTCCCCAGATCTCCCATAAGCAGCAAAGAGAAATAGATAACAACAGAGAACCTCTGCGATGCAAAGCCAAAAGCTTCGAGAACTAGTTTTGAAAAATCAGTTTGTGTCTCACGTCAAGAGAAAATGTTCTTTGATTCTTGTCTAATAGACAGTGATGATTTTAAAGGTTTGGTTTTTGTAATAAATGTAGAGACAGCAACTTCAACTAACAACACTTAAATTCCAAGTTTATTTCCTGTGGAATCAAAGATTTAAAAGTCTGCATTTCACAAAAACAACTGAAAGAAATACTATCTTTATTAAATCAAGATAGCTCCTTCTACAGTATGCACCATCCCCATACATACATTTTCTAGTCACCCAATTGCAAAAAGGGTTGCTCATATTTTACCTTTTGTATTAAAAACAAAACATTTTTGCTCTTTGAAACTTAAAGATTACTTTATGTTTTTAATCATTTTGATTTTAATGACAACACCTTGAGACAAGAAAGTTTCTTCCCTAGTACAGCTGATTTACACAAGGGTTTTTGGCTCACAGCTTTTTAGCAAATATATAAGACAAGAACATGCTACAACATATTTGGACTTAGCAAATGTTTTGCTCAGTGTAATTTAAGAATAGATATTTGTGTAGCACAGAAGGCCCAAAAACATTAAACCAAAGCAACTACTGCAAGAGGGAAAGACAGAAGCAGCGTGGCTGCTGTGAGACAGGTGTGGAGAAAAAGGGGCTGTGACAAACTGACTTTGGAGAGGAGAAAGAGACAAGTCAGCACAGAGCTAACGGCCTACCCAGCTCTTTGCACCCCCAAGCTGCTGCTGGCTTAATGTACACCAGAGTCAAGGGGAGCCTCACCCCTCAACCTGAAAATCTGGAATAATTCTCAAGCATGCAAAAAAGCCTTCACTTTCATAAAGTTAATCTGAGCTGTTAAAGTTTGAGTTATGACCACATCATTTTCCCATAACACGATCGGTAAATTGTCACACACTGTTGGCAGATATGAGGAGAATAACATTTCTAAAGCAGCAAACGTTATAATTATAAACTGCCAAGCTATGCATGGATAAACAGTTAATTTGCTTTCTCCAACACCATCAAGTTCTATTAAGCTTTCAAAATTGTAGTTCAGATGTAATTGATTTCTACTTTCCAATTCTCCTACAGAGAGCAAAGCAAATAGAGTCTTCTAGCGTATTATAGTAAAAATCTACAACTATTGCCTTAGATTTTGCCTTATTCTTTGCAGCTATAAACTAATGAATTGCAGCATAATGTTCTCAAAAAAGTTTGGGATTTGCCAGGCTTCTACATGTCTTTTTCGATCTCACTAAAATGGAAGATAAGAGAAATAAATTTAAAATAGGAACTTGGAAGGGAGAGGAAGGGAACAGGGGGAGAACGCAGACAGTGTCTGGATAACACATGGCACCTTTGGCTACTGGCCAATAACCTTTAACAATTCATTAATATGAAATATTAAAAAAATGCATATTGCTAGGAGTATGTGAGTTATTTATAGCTAGGATTATCAGAGGCACCATCCAGCCTAGGGTCTATTGGTATATTGTCTTTTTTTGGCCCCCTAGCCACTTCTGTTAAACAAAAGGCACTGTAACTTCTATTGTGGTGGCAAGTGCTGTGATTTAAACCTCCATGGATTAACAGATATTAAGAAAAAAAAATTGCTAACTTTTAGTACTATTTCACACTCTATCCTAAGATAGATTTCCTTGATTTTGTACACAGGTGAGAAACACTGGTTTCTCAAATACCAAATGAGTTTTAGGATTAAGGTCTGTGGAGTATTATGTCACTTAAAATTAGGATGATGCATTTAAGAGAACAAAAGCAAAAATGATGGCATTTCTACTTCAAATCTCTAAACACAAAACCACAGATATCTTTATAGAAGACATAAGCACTATCCCAAGAATCACATAAAAAGTATTTTAAGACAATAAAAACTTTCTTTCTCCATGTGAACTAGCTATTTAACAAAAGCTGTTAATAAAAATTGATTAGAGTATAAGCATGTGTTGGTTTAATCTTATGCTAGAGCAAGCACATCTGAATATATTTAATATCAATTTGGCTTAAGTTATAAAAACTACACTAACATTCTTGCTGAAGAGTATTTGCTTCCTACTCATAATGTCCAATCTTTAGCCATAACTTCTCAGAGGGAGAAATCTGGTGTTTATCAGAAAATGAGATCCCTAAAAGCAATAACACCACATTAAAAGTTATTGTACATTTATACAGCATAAAACAAGAGTTAAATGAAAAGATCGTATTGGTAACCTGAAATTGTTAACTTATACTTGTTGAAATAACACCTAATAGCAGTAGCTCATGTATACTTTCTGATAAAGAAAGTTCTTATGTGGAAAAATTATTTCATTTTATTGAAGAAAAAAGCCTTAGAAAAGGATGGTGGAGAGAAAGAAGCACAAGGACATCTGCAGTAATTATCATCACATGAAACACATGCTGTCTCCCATACTTAAAAGACAAACACTGATATTTAATTTGATAAGACTCAGTGAAAGGCAGGAAAAGGCATATAACCTCCTTTTAACCCAGAGCAGTAAGTTTTACATACCTTGTACGATAAAATTGCTTTGAATTGATAGCTGGAAAAGAAAAAAGGCCAATTTAATTAACATTTAAGAAAAAAAAAAAGGCAGATAAATAGAAGCAGTCCTTACATATTTGGCCACATTTTGAACAAAACAAATATCTGTAGTCTACAGAAAAGTATTCAAAAAGCTACAACAGTTTCAGTTTACTAGAATACAAAGTCATAGTAGGTGTCATTGTTTTTTCTACTTCATTTTTCATTCTATTTAAACCATAATAAATGTTGTAGAAATTTACCTTTTTTCATATTTCACATAAACACTTCATCTTGCATGTATACAACCTCTAGACATGCATGTATCTTACATGTTTCTTATCACAAAAGCAAGTTATCTTTAGGATGGAAATGAGTATGAGTCTGGCAATATACAGGGGCAGGCTATTATGTTTCCTAACCCTATAAACTTAGGAAGAAAGGAAAACCGTAAATTGTAACTCAAGCCTGGGTTGATGTGTTATGAACCACATATTTCCACAAGGACTAAGGCTTAGACTCTAAATGTTAGAAAACACAAAACAACAACAGTTTATATTGTTTTTATCATCCTCATCAACAAAAGATTCCTAACAGGAAAGGCAGTCTTCTCAACATAAAGATGTGGCTGGCCAAAAGTTAAACAGCATCTAGTCAGTTTTAAAACAAGTCAGTGAATAAGAGTTATATGCCCAATAAATTTAGAAGGATTAGTTGTTTTTTCCACCTCTTCCTTAAGAGAGATTTTATACTGTGTTAGAGGAAAAACAAAGGGAACACAAACAGATGAAAGAATCCAATTGATTAAGAAAACACAGTTAAATCTAAAATTTATTCAATTGAAAAATATAAATATTTATTCCTCAAGTGCTTTTACAATAGCACACTTCAATGTTATGGAACAGTATGAAAAATATTTAATACCAGGTTTTTTTAAAAAAATAAAGATTTGTTGATACCTTGTGAGGCAGAATGTTTCCATTTCTAATTCTAGCAAATACACCTACGAAAATGTTGTAATTCCTACTAGAATTAAATCCAGTCTATTTTAGATACCCAAAACACAAAGCTCAGCTTTAGAAAAATAATCCTCTCCCCCACCTAACTCTGCGTGGGAAAGATGTTATCTTCTGCCAATTTATGTCTGTCTTTTACACTATATTTACATCAGAAACATTAAAATTCTTAAGCCTAAGAAACAAAAGCATCTGCAAAATGGCCGATTTGGAGAAGACAAAGTATCTACACAGTGCATTAAAGAAGTATTAAAAATAAAAACAGAAATACAGGTGAGCGTGTCTACTTGAGAATAAATTAGAAGAGCTTCACAAGCAGTAAACTGTGGTATAAAGCAGACCCATTTCTTTAAGTTAATATAATTCCCCTTCTCACAGTACCTCTCATGCACTTTTTATTAACAATGTGATTTCAAGATAAGAGGGCTGCATATTACACATATTTCCAAGCCCCATATCTACAGTATTGATGCTATAAAGTCCTTGTGAACTGCTGTGAACAGATAAATCCAGAAGAACTATTCCAGGAATTAATAATGCATCTCCCTTTCCGGAATACATCTGCAAAGGGCCAGAGGAAGAGACAGTTTTATTAAATGTGAACCTATCTAGCCTGGACACTTACAGATATTTTCAACTGAGTATTTGTAATCTTAGTAATGTCTTCCTTCTTTTTATTGGCATTTTAAGATTTATTTTGCCAGCTTTAGCTTACCTTTGTGGATAAGAAAACTTCACTGTGTTTTGAATGAAGCCATAACAACATGGGCAGATGACAAAGGCTGCCCGAGCCTTGATGCAGTGCTCAATCACCATGTCCGTGGCCACTCCGCAGGCATGCAGAGCTACCTGCAGCACAGAAGGAAAAACAGGGGGAGGGAAGACAGAATTTATAGCAACATTGTATATAAAATCCTACTGCACCATATTCTTGACCAAGTTACTTAAACATCCACAGGAGAGTCTGCAGTGAAAGATATTAAGGCAAAGATTTAGTCCTTACCTCCTCTGCTTTTCATTTCTTTTATTTCTATGTTAAAGGAACTTCATGACCCCTCCACTTAAGGAGCTGTCAACATTGAAAAAGGTCACTCATTAAAAGCACTTAAGACAGGTGAACCGCATCATCCTATCAAGTCAAATGAAAACATAGCTCCAGAAAAATGTTAAAGTATAAGCAACAAGTGATTAGTCAAGTTGCATTTCAAACAAAAAACCCTAAAAAGTTCAAAGACACTTCAAACTTGGATTTCAGCAAGAAAAAACAAAGCTCTGCAAAAACACTAGGAGAAGCAAGCACTGAACTTTTCTGACATGCACGCACTTAACATTTCTTGCCATACAGCTTAAGCAAGAGCATAATATGTTCTTATTTAATAAAGACTCCAAAGAAATACTTAACTTAATATTAACTTTAAAAAGACACAAAAAAGACAAAAATGAGCACAAAACTGGAAACAGATTTTATTGATAAACTAGAGTTACGTGGTTTGTACAAAGAATTTAGTAAATTATTCATGAGACTGATCTTTCTGAAACAGAGCTAGAGCTCATCCACTGTGAGACTTATGTGACAATATAGTAGAGAAAAAGGAAGAGAACTGGAAATTTAACACTCAGAAGAACTGGAATATGATTCTCTCTTTTCCACACCGTATTTCACTTCCTTTTTTAAAAAAGGAAACCAAACAACTAAACAACACTAATGTATTTTTGCCCATCTGTATCATCAACCTTCATATTTGTGAAGCCTAAGCTACAGCCATAGCAGGTCCTTAAATAGATGATTTATGGAAAAGCCAGACCACTAAAACTAGGGACTTGCTGTAAAAGCTCACATTCTGTTAACAGAACATCAACCTGGAAGACAGGAGTCTTCATGGAGATACAAGACTGGTTATGCCTTAACCTCCGCTAGGGCTGGAGAAATGCAGACAGTCACGATTGACCTCTGGGAGCTGGGATGGATGCCCTGAAGCAGCATTAAAACCACCTGCAGAACTGCAGAAATCAGGTCCCTGCAGAACTCAGGTTCCTGTTGTGATCTGCTCATTTACAATAATGACAAAACACCTAAAACAGAGTCAGAGTAAAACCTGTTGACTGAGGAGCGCTCAACACAAACCTTACAAAATTAGGCTATCAATCCGCCTTTATAAATCTGGCTTGAGCATACCTTTCACAATGAATATACTTATACAGTTAACATAATCATCTCCCCTGCGTGATAATTAGCTCTCAGCTTTGCACTGTTTAGTCTGGTTTGCTTTCCTTTAAAATGCATTTACTATCACCTAAAATATACTGTTTTAAACAAAGTGGTATAACTGTTTTAAAACAGTATGACTAACCCAAGAATCTACTACACTATTTTTCTTCAACATGGCAGGCAACACTTATCTATTTTGTACAGGACTGGAAAAGACCCTTCTTTCTTTCCTCTTCACATAATAAAAGTGATGCTATTTGTTATTTGTTGCAAAGTGGCAAGTTTATTCAATACTATTTATAACAAGAGTGCTTTGTATAGCATCAGAAATATCTGTCTGTAAGAACATATGTAATTTTTTTTCTCCAATATTTTAGTTTTTTTAAGAGTAACTGACCAAAATGGAGGCGGGGGGGGGGGCGCACACCTTTCACTTACCCCAACATTAAAAGTTCCATTAAAATAATCCAAATTTGCTTGAATGAACCAAACGTTGTTTAAACCTAGTTCATCACTTCTCTCTTTAGCACGGATCAGTGACAATTCTTTATTTTCTATGAGCACCACCTAGGTTTCACAGAAATGGCAGTAAAGCAAAAGTACAGACAAATCAAAGATTACTAATAAGCACATAATTTTGTAGTTCAGTTAAGAAAACTTCCCCAAAATGTTTGTGGCAGAACTTGAGATCTCTTCCAAAATGATCTATCAGGGAACCCAACAGAGAGCAAAGGCATTTAAGACATACACCTGGTAAATATTTCAGGTCTTCCTATAGGCACACCTGCCAGCATTTGGGATTAGGCTGAAAAAAAAGATGCAGAGATTTTGCATTTAAATCTCCTCTGCTGCCAGATATTTGCTTTTGTAGGTTTGATTGAACATTGGATGATTCAACTCCACTGCTACTTTCTTGACTTTTGTATCACATTTGTTACTAGGATGAAGAAACATTTTCCTCCAAGTTAGTGACTAGAATTAGAGTAGAGCTTTCAATGATGATTTTGTGAAAAAAACATTAGTGATGAGACCTCATGCTGGTCACAGCTTTGAGGTACCTGTTTCCAAACAAATTTGAATTGCTTCCTAATTTACACTCAAAAGGGTATACCCTTTTTTACAAAGTACTTTTTTTCTACATTTGCCTTCTCAGGGATGACATCTCTTTTGCCAAATAATGCACTGTGATAAATACCTCTACACATGCCAATGAAGAATTTTTCACTAGATCATAAACCTAAAAATTGGCAGTTATGTTTTTATGTTTACATGCCCTGGATGCATTATGGTTATCAGAGATCAAAAGCTCACATCATCCGTACTTCTTTCTTAGAACTTACCTGACAGGATGGCATTGTGTGAGCAAGAACAATTCCAACATGGCCCTGGGAAAACAAAAACACTTTTCAATAAGCCTGTTCTTGACCCATTTCAGGCTGAGCATCCCATAATCAGTAACAGAACCTCTGAGACCAGCTAAAATTTCAGAGTTCATACTTTTGCTTTGTGGATACATCCTTCGGTAACCTTCAAAGAGGAAAGCCAAAAGAAATTGCAATTCATGAAGAAAATATACATTACCCCGCCACTGCAAAAATCCACAATCACATCTCCAGGCTTAGCAAGCTTCTTCACCACCGCTACCAAATTATTCAATTGCTGCTGTTTCCTCAGAGCCCGGTCTCTGGACATCTTTCCTGGGGATGACAGAGAAAATGCCTGATTAGTAATCAGGAAGTCTCAATATTGGTAATTTTAAGTGACTCACAGCTAAGGATGGGAAAAATCTCCAAATTTATGGGGGGGCAGGGGAGCAGGGAAGGTTAGCTTTTCTAAATTGAAAGCAATATTAATATAATGAAATTTGTATACGTCTTAACATATACATGTATCAAAACAAGGAATCATATCCAAAAATACTCACAGTTAAATTGCCAAAATAGATCCCTATGACTGCCCTTAAGCATCTTGTTTTATGAAGTTGTACTCCTCCTCCTCCCATCAATTTTTACATTTTGTAATAAGCAGCCCTCTATCTGAAGGACTATGTGCAATAAATGCTTCTCAAGTTAACTAAGAAACCTGTGTAGTGAAGTCTGGCTTCTCATCACACATAATTCAATCAGAAACAACTCATTTCTTTCAAATGTGCTTGATAAAGTCTAAATTGCAGCTAACAGTGCTGGCAGATCTATTTGTTTAATAACTTTGTTTGTTCAGGAAGCAAATTTTGATGTATATTGTTAGTAGAAACACATCCTTTGCAAGCTCATCTTTACAATGGTAACAAAAAAGGGTGCTGAGAAGTATTTTAAATGAAGTTTTATGAAGGAGATTTAGGTGCATTGAATAAGACTAACATTGTACTTTCTCTGAAATATAAATGTAGTCCCTACTTCAAGCCACACTATATTTGAGATTGGTAGAGAAATGCTGGAGCCAGAATGAGTTCACTGCTCCAGTCTTCTATGAGTTTCTGCATTCACTTTGTCCATTAAAACTACTTTATTCAGTACTAATAGGACTAGTGTAGAACTAAAATCAGTGAATTTCCCTGATTACTACAAAAGCAGTTCTTTTTAACCCATAATAAATTTCATTCATTGTACAGCTTATTAAACACCTATCCTGAAATTTTATTTATTTTGTATCATTTTATTATAAGCTATACTTAATTTTACATATAATCAACTAAATCATCACTATGTGGAACAAAAGAAGATTTGCTCTTCCAGATCTTGCATTCTACTCTGCAAGGCAAAGGAAACAAAAGCTACATCAGGATGTAGAAGTACTAATGCAGAACAGTCTCTGCAGTAACTGCAGACAGATACTCAGAGCAAGGAGTAACTTAAAACATTCTCAGGTGACAGCATTGCATGGTGATTTATTGAAATGTTTACCACGTCTTAATGGCATTTAGGATTTTGGTAATGTTTGGAGCTTGTGTCCAATCTCTTATTTCCCACATTACTTGTCACCATTGTAAATCTGAAACAATTACTTTATAGAAGTAGAGCCACTGTTGATGCTTCTGAAATGATCATTTCTACTGCTTGTGAAAGATGCTACAAGAGTCTCTGTAGTCCTACAAGAAAATTAAGCCTTCTAATGACAAAAACACCAAAAGTTCTGTGGACATGAAACCTTTCCTCCACTATGCAATACAATATATTCCTTGCTATGGACTCACCTCCTTTACCAAGAGTACATGCTAGGAAAATGTTTTATTCAAGTTTCTCTACCGGAAACCACAGCTCCTCTTGTGCATCAAATTTCTGTGAACTACTCCATAGATTGCCTCAATTTTCATGCCTGTGTGATATGCTGACATTCAAATGCTCCCAGCATCTATAATTTTAACCGAGTCAATGGAAGATGGAGCCTTTCCAGCATGTGTGAAATGAAGTGCTGTCAAGGTATTTGACAAGGAGCAGTTTGTGAGATCAAACCCATAATTTGAGGTAGACAAGAATTGCAACACTAATGCCTGCAGAAAATCTGATATTTCACATGCACTGCAACACAAATGCATACAGTGGGTGCATTTATATGCATATGCACATGCATACATGCACATGTGCCACAGTGGATTCTTTGTGTTTAAAAAATTAGCTGTTGACATGTCCATAGGTTTAATTCCCACCAAAACTAACAGTGTCAAAAAAAAAGAAAAGAAAACCAAAATCTGATTCACATTCATTAGCTACACCTCAACATGCTTCAGTGCATCTATGGTACAGGGGTGTGTTTATCTTCATAATACAGGCTGGGGTCACATCTTGCAGTTGTTGCTTCAATTTCAACTACAACTGATAAAGTGCTTAATAAAAAGAGCTGCTGTTCCAAAATAAAAAAAGGAATACCTTCCCCTTTCATGAAGGTATTAAGGCATGTTTGCACTTCATCTGATAAGCAAAGGAGCAACCAAACAAGTATAGACCTCTCAACTTACACTGCTTTCCTAGAAGCCCACTAGAAGCTGCCCATGCACAATATCTTGGTATGGCTGATTACACAGCAGGAAGAGGCTGACAAATCCGAGCTTGTTCTTGATCACTGAGTTTGGACAGTGATGGCAGCACAGCTAGGACTGCTCTGCAGCCAGGGCAGGGCAAACTTGGGTGGCTCCTGGATGCATTTTACAGCGCCCGAGCTGCTGCTGGAGCAACACTACTTCCCATACTCACACTATGAACTACAGGCACACTGCAGTATTACCTCTTCTTCTGATAATGCCAGTCCAGACAGCAGCAGCAACTGCAGACACAAATACTAAAAAAGAACAACAGGGATCTATCTCCTGATCAATACTGAACCAAGTTTCAGGTGCATCTAGAATAGAAAAACAGGCTTTCTAAAGCAAAATAAAAGCATCAGAGTTTTTGTTCAACAGAGCATGGGCTTGTCCTTCCAAGCTTAAGACAGTCAAAGTATATCCCTTGATGAGGAAAGCAAAATAAAAGTTATGTAAACATACACCAAAGTGGGTTTGAACATAGCCAAATTAGCCCTCATAAGCTTTTTTATTTTCTTTTTTAACAACTTTTTTTTTTTTTTTTTAAATAAAGTCAAGGATAGTTCTCACGAACACCATCTTAAGAAAACTATGATTTTACTTCAACCTTAACAAGTTTTATTTTTCTTTCTTTCAATTCAGTGAAAACAAATCCTGAACGTTTTTAAACTTCTTTCACAGGATAAAGTTGTAAGCTTCCCTGGTAATAGCCTTCACTAATTCAAGACATCCTGAGCTAAAGTAACTCTGCAATTAATTTAATGGGATTTGTTGCAAATGCCTTTTTTCTCCAGTGACTTTTGTATCACCCTCCTCTTCAATTTTCTTAATTGTAAAAGTGAACAGGCATACAACTGTTTCCAGTTCCACCATCTCCACACAGCAATACAAATGTTCTTCTGAACAACTTTTCCTGCGTGGCAGCAAGGGCCAAACCACACCTGTCAAACAACAACTGGCACAAAAATTCAAGCATACACATGCTCTTACTTCCCTATCTGGCTTCCTTGTTCTTATCATCCAACCCTAAGTCTTTCCTGAGAGGTCTGAGTTTTAATATAATCAAGTTAACCCCTTAAAAAACAACACCAAATCTTCCTACTATGCAAAGCCACAAAATAGGTTCAAGAATCTATAAAGTCTGAAGGCATTAACAAGATCTACTCCTTACTCTTCAAAACTAGTAGGAACATAAAAAATAGCCTATCAGGCTAAAGGAGGCTTCAACGTGCTTTAATGCAAAGATAAGTAGCAGCACACATTTCCTTAAAAGACAGAGAAAACTAAGCTCAAATCAATAAGTCTTTTGTCTGTTCCTGTATTTTGAGGCTGATAGGTAGGATTACAGAAACACAGAGCCCTGTGACACAGTCTGTAGGCAGCATTAGCATGGCTGGACATTCAGCAAGAGAAAGAAATGTGACTATATCACCCATGTCTCAATACACTACAGCTCACTCCGCGTTTCTCGGGACCTGTGAAGGTAAACAATGCTAGGTTTTGTCTTCAATAACAATATGAAAGTACCTTGAAACTTCAGCCCTACAGGACAAAACCTTGAGAAATGTGATCTTTTCCTAGTAGTCTCAAAGGCCACTATAAAATGCTTTGCTCCGTAAGAGCTCAGCTGACATACTGCCACACATTCCCAGAAAGATTTACTTTTTATTTTTTACTAATAGGCACAATAAAATATAATTCTTCTGTATTCATAAACCCAGGACAGAGTTTCTAACTCTCTGGGGCAATATAGCAGTAATGTTCAGGATCTTTTATTTTTATTGTCCTCCCCACTCCCCTTTTCAAACCTTCTCCATTCATGCTTGGAGAAAATAAATATCAGCTAAAAGATTCAGGAAAAACATAATTTTATATTTCTGATTGCAAGTGGGACAGTAACTTTATCTTCCCCAGTATTTAACTATCACTTTAACATGCAACATGCCTGTTTCAAGCAGACAGAAAGCTAACACGGTGCCCCAAGAATACTTTTATCAACAGAAGCAATCAGCAGCCAAATCAGTGCTAGCAGTTCTGAGGAAGGCTTTTTCTGACTGGATCTTTATTACAACATATTCTGGAACTCTCAAGTTTGGAAAAACCACAAAGGCTTGCATGCCTTTACTTGTTGGTAACAGGGTATATCAACACTTACTTTTTAAAACATGCAAATAACAGGCACATACCCCAACGTCTAGTTTTACAGGCTCCTAAAAGTGGCAGTCCCTTTTTAAGTGAAGAAATTGTCATTAGCTTTGTCTTGCAGCCTATTTATCTTTTGTTATCAGATCACTGGGCATTTTCATTGTTACTTTGTTGCTATTTTTATGCAGTTCATCACAACAGTAATTAGATTCTAGTAGAGTGTTTTTAAACCTCTGATGAGGATTGTACTAATGCAGGGGTGACAAAACCCAGCATTTGTTGCCTGGAGTCTTGTATAGTTAAGAATGTATAGCTGGGCTGTGTTTTACAATTGAGAATGCATTCTATGAATGCCAGTAAGTTTACATACTTGAAAATTCCTGGCAAGTGTAAGAGAACCTGTAGCACCCATGAAGTTATAATATGCATATATGCAGAAGGGCCTACACAGTCAAAGTATACTTAAATCCTTTTCTTAAAGCAAGTAAATGAAATAGGTCTGAAATAAATATAAAGATTTAATAACAAGTTTGAAGGCTTGAAGGGCAATATATTTTTTGATGTTGTTTGTATTTAACTCTTCTAAAAGAGCAAGTTAAAAGCATTGGCATACAGTAACAAGTTGCCACTTTCAAGGATGGTGCACTAGAATGCTGTTTTCCAAATGCAACCAGAGATAGATGATTCTGCATCTCAAAGATCAGTGTGATGCTGATCAGATGACTAGCATTTTGTTCTTCTAAAAGTCTGTATTTGATAGATGCAATATATTTAATCCTCAATTTTAAGGAAATACATCAGGTTGCACATAAAACCAAAGCACTAGGATGGCCTACTGAAATCCTCACACTTTCATATTACTAAGGTGAACGTACCCCAAATTTAACTTTTTTTTTCCTCCCTCCTTAAATGTAAACTGCTTTCTGACAAGGCTGGGAATATTAACACTTGATTTTTCACTCAGGAAGCCCACCACATTCCCAGGGCACTCAAACACTGCGGGTGTCCCTTTGAGCACCATATGCTAAATACATAAAACATCAGCTAAGAAAAAGAGCTAAGTAGCTCTGTGCAATAAGGACTAACGGCTCACAAGTAAATGAAGCAGAGACTTAAAAGACATGTTATGACCTGTGTCATCTCATTATTCCACTCCCCGCTCCAAGCTTTAAATAAGCACCAAAAAAAGCCACTTAATATTATGCATAAATTCTTCAGATATATTGAGAGGTAAACTAGAGAGAAGAATTAAGTAATCCTGTTCAAATTATTCAGAAACAAGAGAATTCAGTAGGGGCCACGTCTAAGAGAATCCCCCCCAAACACTTTTCCTGATCAGTGCAAGCACCTTTGCATTTCAGCCATTACAAATTAAAACCCAAACTGCAAAGGTAATTGGAATGCTTTTAAGTTAACTAAAAGATTAGTAATTCATTGATTACTAAATATTTTCAATCTTTTCAATCGGTCTGCATGTGACTTCTAAATAAGGACATACAGTTAAACATAAAAAGGTCAAAATTACAAACTTCTCTTCTGCCCAGGTTACACTGCAGTTAGCTTGTATATTATAGCTTGATCCCGTATAAATTTGAGATTTATGAGAATGTCAGTACTTGTATAAAATGAGCCCCTCTGGTATTCATATGGCTTGTGTTACTTAAAAGTATTCAAGATCTCGCAGAAAATATTCTGGAATTACATCCATCATAAGGTTTTAATTCAATATTAATAAAACTCTTTGACTACTTGCTGCTTTCCTTTCCTCCCTGCCTCCCCCACTCTCCTCTTTAGTCCAGTTTGGGGGTTGGGAATGAGAAATCAAAGAAAACTGCAAGTTAAACATTAAACAGTGTTAAATCCTATGAATATCTAGCTACCTAGGATGTTTTCTATAGAGTCTTAAAGCAGGTCACCACTTTCTGAGTCTCTGCTTTTTTCTGATCACAGGTCCACTGCTGAAAATTTTGATCATCAGTATTCACGTTCCTATAACCTCCAGACAGACTTTTTTCTTAAGACATATACATGACAAACTGAAAAAGTGATTTTCATTTACCACTTCTCCTTTCACAGGCCTTTCCTACTCACTCCTTACTCATCCTTCATATTACAAATGCAAGGACAAAAATGAGAAAGCCAGAACCTGCTGACCTATCAGTTCTTTCTCCATAAAGGAGTTCTGTTTAATGCTAGGTATGCAGTTTTGCAGATGGCACAGCACAGCTAAGGGTGGTTACCAAGTATTCCTTAGACATCTGTGGTTTTTTTGGGTAAACTAAGTTGTGTCACAAACAACACGTACTCTGCTTTTCTTCTGAAGAACTTTGTATGGTATTTCTCCTTAAATGTGCAAACTGAAGTTGCTTAGCAAGCAGTCAGGCATTTACTGTTATGAGAATAAAATAGGCTTGGTAAGCAATGGTCTCACAAGGAGTGTACCGGTACCACTGCAGCCTTTAGAGTTATAACTGATGTATTATCCACATTAACACAGTAAGGCATTTGGCAGAATGCTTCTGTCAGAAAGGACTTGCTCCTTTTCACAGTCATCAGTATGCCAACCTACCCCTTTCAAATCCTTTCCACCTTGGGTAGAGCACAAATTGATTGCAATACTGACTATAATGCTATAAAAACAGACCAATTAAATAAACATAATAAATATCTCCTCCTACTTTGCAGCAATCAGTGGTTGATTACTAACAAACACTACTTCACTGATGGCTTTCCAAAAGGAGAACTGAAAACCCTGTCTCTTGCACACAAAGATTGATTTTTCTTGAGCGGCCAAAACAGTGCAAGCATGCAGAAAAGAATTTTTTTTTAGAAGAAAGTTTGGGAAAAAGAAAATATAATACATTTCAAAAAACATTAAAATGTGATGGAAGACTACGTAGGTATAAGGGAAAATGCTTCCCAAATAATACAAAAGTTAGCAGATTATGCTATATAGGATTTACTTGCCAAGCCTGCATTTTAAGAATTTTTTTTTTTAGCACAAAAAAAATATCAATTAAACATTAAGACAGAAAAAATATTAATGCCTGCTCATCCAGTATTAACAACGTTAGGAATATTGTTGAAAAGCTAGTTGTGCCTACAGTACTCTAAAAGCACAAGTGAAAATCATTCTGCATTTCCAAGACAGTGAACAAATGCCGCAGTTACTTTGTGCCTAATCAAGGCGCTAATAACAAAGTGCCTCTTTCACTTGTATTAAGCTACTTCTGGCAGGGTGGCCTTTTGTATTATTTTTACACAGCTTATGAAAGCAAATAACCAGGAAAACCCATAAACCCTCTTTCATCAACCTTTGAAAGAGAGACCAGGATTTAAATGGGGGGGAAAAAAGGCCAACAAAACTGTGGGCACCAGCCCAGAACACCCCTAAACGTGCAGCAAAGAGACAGGACTTGCTTAACTCGTACATAGGGAGCAACCCTGAGCAGCTGTTTGATAGACAAACAGCAGCACTTTCAGCTTAACTTCGCACTGTGTGTCCTTTTACTGTAACAAGCCCTCACTTATGGCCATCTAACTAAATACTAGAGTCATCCTTAAACTTTTCTCCAGCATGGAACTTTGCATTGATTTTTTAAGAGAACTCTATAATATTGTCCTGCTCTTCTGTTAACACCACGTTATTTGCAGGAGGGAAGACATTAGTGGCCTTTCTTTCTGTGATCTCACCAATATGTTTTAATTACTTTATTATACTTGACCCAAAGGGAACAAGTAGCTTTGGGGAGATAATGAAAAACAGAAAAACTGGGCACCATGAACCTAGAACATTCAGGCTTGAATTCCTCTAAGTACTTCAGAAACCCAGCAGAAGCCAACAGATAGGCAGGGCTCCAAACTCCCTTAAAGCCGAAACAAATCAGCTCCCACAAACTTCAGTCAGCTAAACACAGGCTTAGGCTAAAGAAACATCTGCCTTCAGAAAGTTAAAAACAAAAGTGTATCTGCTAGAGGACAGGTTCACCAGAACAGCTGCCTTTAGGAAATACACCTGTTTCTCGAATAAAATAACACTACAAAACAGTAAAAGCATGAGGCAGTTCTCAAACAGTACACAGCCTGAAACTAAGATTATTAAACAACAGCCAATTCTTTGCAGGAAGCTGTGCAGCAAATGGTGCACTGACCTACAGACTATGCATGACCACAGGAGTATCCACAACCGAATATTCAGTAATTTTATGGGGTACTGTTAGTTAAAACATCTAAGAGAACTTAAGCTGTGATAGTGACGAAAGGGACTAAAATGTCCCTTTGCCTTCAAGTACAGAATAAACATTGTATTCAGAATCCAGCTAACCAAGGCTCAGAGATATATGAAGTAATGAAAATATTTATGAAATAATATCTTTAGTTGATATTCAATAATATATATTTTTGATATTTAACAAGAACAAACACTTACAAAGTAAGATTTAATGAATTGTAAGCCATTTAATGGCTTTTAATAAACTTCTGCAGTGATAATCTAAACCTATTTATTCTGTGCCTTTAAATTATTTCTAGTAAATATAGTAAATATGGCATAAGTTAACTATACTTTACTGATAAACTTGCTGAAATAGTCTTTTAAGTTATACTTATTACTTGAAAAGTGTCAAAAAGCAAAATCAGTTGAAACAGACAAAACAAATACAAAATAAACCTTCAAAAAAACCCTTCAAACCTATACAAGTAATTCAAGAGCTTAATCCAGGGATAAGGTCTATGAAATGCAAATACAAAACAGACTTTCAAAGCTATGTTGCACAGAGATGCATAAGTTTAAAACAACCTTAAAACAAGCGGTACTGTTTTGGTTTACCTTATTGTAATTTTAGTTTTCATCTTAGATAACAACCTCTGCACTCAAATCTGAGCCTGTTAGGTAGCACATGCTTTTATGCAAGAGACATTTGGTTTCAATGCACAGTTTTGCATAATAAATGAAAAAACACCTCACATTTTTCAGTATTGATTTATTTTTCCTGGTTTTTCAGAACTGAGAGCACTTCAGGAAGTAATACTTTTAAAATGATTTTGCTCTCATTAGGCATCAAAACCACCTCAGACCTTCTTAAACTACATTGAGCATCTATATTAAAAATACTATTCACACCTTTATCTCCACTTATAGTTAGATACCAAAACTCTTGGAGCCTTTTGACAATTGTTTTTTTTTTTTTTTTTCTCTCCCTTAAGAATTTGAGTGGACCAGGGTTTTTAGTCTTTGTTTTCTGCTCACTTCCTTTTTTCAATTTTTAATATTGTCCTGCTCTCTGATATGTTTAAACAAGAGATGCAATCATCTGACTTTCATTATTTTTCAATTTCCTTTTTCTATCATTCTGCAAATCATCTTTTGTGTATCCAGAATAAATTTCTCTTCATATTCTTCAGGGCTAGTTATTTTTGTAGTGCTTTACTATGAAACAGTCCAAGATATATAGTATTTCCCCAGATCCACTGATGATAATGAAAAGGTCATTACTAACCTAGAAAGACAGATAACTCCACTTTCCTTTTCCTGGAGCCATAGATTTAAAGTATTATTTTCAAAGTTTGTTAAAAATTCAATCAAGCAACCAATAGCAATAAAAGTGAATTCCATAAAAAATGTGAATCTACAGAGTGCCTTCTATAACATCAACTTTACCTCTGGCTTTGTGATTCTATACACTTGCTTGGAGTACAAGCTGATTTCTTACACTAGAGGAAAGCTTCAAGAACCCTTGTAATTCTCTCGGCATCTTTTTCCTGCCTAGTGTGCTGTTCAGTTATTTCATTGAAAACAAGAACTTCATTTTAAGACTAAGAAATCTCAGTTCCTAGCAATTGTCTCCAATGTTTCTAGAGAACTGCCTTTGCTTCCCCAAACGTTAAATGATGGAGATTTCTAGGACATGATTACATTACTTCTATTTATTATCCAACAAGTGCTTAACAGGACTCTCATCTCAGTTACTGACCAGACATCTACAATGCCTAATTTACAACAAGGACAAGATTCCTCAAAGAATTCCTCAAAGGTTGTAACCCTGACAATAATCTTTCAGTAAAACTTCTGGAATCAGAATGTCACTAACTATGATACGAAACAAAATTATGGCTTTTCTACTGCAGTTGCTACAGGCCCCAACCTCCAGCTTGTGGCTGGCGCAAAGAAAAACATCGCAAGCGGAAAACAGCAGGCACAGCAGAGCATGGGCCCAGTGCAGCAGGTTAGACAGTAACAGGCAGACACTGACCATGAAATGCCAAGGAAAGCCCTGAAAATGCTTCTTAGTCTAATATGACTTAGACTACTTAGTCTAATGAGGTTTATTTACGCCATTGTAAAATGGATCCTATTTCATCTCTGCCTTATTTTTTTCTCCACTCCTGATCTATTTAAGCCTATTTCTAGGAACAACATTGTAATACCTGGGGAAAAATCTATGCATTTTAAGGAGGAGAGGAGGAAAAAAAAAAAA
>NW_010587957.1:78665-90764 GCF_000705375.1 Tinamus guttatus
AAAACCACAACTTACATGCAGGAAGGCTTTTTTTGGTGAAAATTCTGAGCAACTATCTGTGAGAAATTCAATCCATCATTTGCTTTTAAACAGGAGAAAAGAGTAAACTACACACATCCAGCTAAAACCAGCTAAGCACCTGCAATCAGTACCTTAATGTACAGAAATTCCTTCAAAAAGTTAGGCAAAATAACTCTAATTTCTAAAACCAGCAAGGCTTAGTACTTGTAGCACTTTGATTTATTTAATCTCATCTTTGCATTGTAGATAAATGCTTGAGACATAAATTAAAGCCTGTTATGCCGTTGTTCATCCTCCCCCATGCTCCCATTGTCCCTGCCAAAGAAAGGAATAACAGGAAATAAGTGTGCATTTTACTACCATGAGCTTTTATTAAAAATATAATCATAAAATATGCTTTTAATTTTATTCATGCAGCAGCAGCTAGATGTGTTATGAATGGGCTAGAAACCATACTGCAACAGGCTTGATTTTACTTCAAGCTGTTTTGAGTTAATGACCAAGCAATTACAGGGCCATTTTCTTTTTTTAATTAATGAATTATTACTGAATAGAAAATACTTCAGAAAAATTGACAAAACTTAATTGAGCACTGTCTTCTATCCCTCTGACACACAGGGAGATTAAGTCAAATGGGAAATTAATACAGTAGGGATCACTGGTACAGAGCCCATTTGTCACACTAAACAGAAACAATCTGTTTAACAAAAAGATAGCATTAAAGTTTATTTCACTGACTTTATGTATATTACACAGTAGCACATCCCACTGAATCACTTAATGAACAACATAAAATTAGAGCTGTGATTCTGCTAAAGTTCTTATTACTCAGCCATTACACATGACCACAGCAGGACTATTCAGACATTTTAACAAACTACATACATGCATAGTTCCAGCAGAGTAGAATAAGCTCCAAAAGTTATTCTGAAGATAAAATTTACTAAAAAAGTTTCCTTATTTTAAAAGCAATTTAAGAAAACACTCTTTTTAGCAAGTAGTTCCCTCTGATATTTTTTAAAATTATGAACAACTTGTGGAAAAATAAACAGCTCCATGTTCACAAAATACTTGATATTAATATATACTTACAGGATCTTTAGGAAAAAATAAAGCAGAGAATCTGCTTACCTCCCAGACAACCAAAAACAAAGCAATATATTTGTACAGACACAAAGCCACGTACTAGCACAAGGTACTGCCATAATTTGAAGCCCAGACAGCGCTAGTGTCCAATACTGAAACGGCTAAAAACCAATCTTTGAACAAATTTTCTGACATTAGGGCTCAAATTAACAAATGCTGTACTCTTATCTCGGCCATGTTTTGCTTCTTCCCTATAAGTAGAATTTAATTCTTACTATGATCTTCATACCAAAGTTAAAAATAAAGAGATGCACAAGATGATGAAAAGATTTTGAAGATACAGAGAAAGAGTAGAACCTTTGTTTATGAAGCCATTAAGACTTAAAATCTCATGAAAACTTGTCTGAGGGTATGAGTCATCCTTTGTACCACATTTTACTTAACATCATCCAAAATAATTTACAGAAAACTTATATTCATCAAGTGGAATTATGACTGGGCCAAAGAGTCTGGTGACAAGCATAAAATGAGGAATGTCAGATACGTGCTAAAGATGAGATGGAAAGTAAAACATTTGGACAGATAGTTTTCAAATATCATGGAACACAGACATAAGAATTGTGCCATGTCAGCACAAATTAGTTTTACTTCTTTTTTAAAAAAAAAAAAGAGAGTAACAGACTATTTTAATTATAAAATCACTTCTAGTCTTTCAAAAAAGAAAGTACAGTTAAGAACATGTGCTATGTAAAATTATGTTTCATATGACAATGTGCTACACAAGTCTTCACAAAAGTTATTATCTACAGCAGAATGCTGTAGATGAACACTCATAAGTGTCTTTGAAAATACAGGGACATAAGCAATTTTTGAAGGTCAGCCATATGGCCCCTATATATATATATATATATATATATTAGCTTTTAGACTTTATATCAGATCAACTGAAAAGAACACAACCAACCTTAATTTTTTTAGTCAAAATTCCTCAGGACTGACACATGCCAGCAGGCAGTGGTTACTTCACAGGAATCTGAATTATACTTTAGGGAAGACAAACATGAACTTCATAGACTTTTGGATGATCATCACCCAGTACAATCATCTGCAATTGCCCGTTTCTCCTTTCCTTACACTTTAAAGGTGAAGGGAATGAGAAGAATATAGATGAAACATTATTCTGAAAATAGTTAAGTCCTCTGCAACCCAGGCTCAAAATACAGCATCCAGCACGATTCATGTTTGCAGTACTAGAGGTAACACCTGAAGTTCCAACTTTATTTGAGGGGGAAAAGACAAGTTACTGGCTGGGATACTAATGTGGAAAACCAAGCTCAGGTTCTAGCTCTTTCCTGAGCAAACTCCTTAGGCACAAGGGGTGACCTCAGAACCTGAGCAGTGCATTGCTACTGCCCCATGGCACAAGTCACCCCAGAATTTAGACAGCTGAAAAGCTTTAAGCTAGGTATCACATCAAGAGTAGCGACGTAAATACTTAACACGAAATAATACAATTCAGACTGATTCCATTTCTGGGGAAAATTTTTGCAAGAGTTATGTTTAAAACCAACATAGCCAAGAAATAACTGAGTGCACTGCAACAGCCTGTTCATCAGAAAAGATTTTAAGGAAGAGGCAATTCAGTGTTTCAGAAATACACAAAAAAAGAGGAAGATCAATTTGATTCCACAAAGCAAACAGGAAAAGAAATGACAATGAATGTTACAAGCATTTTCTTCATGTGTGTTTTTTTTTTTTTTTTTTTTTTTTTTTTAAAAAGGTCAGTGTTCACTAAAAATTAAACACACATTAATCCATCTAACCTTCCACAAAAATCACTAGGTAGTGTTAGGCCAAATTTAACCAAGATCTTCTGTGAAAAGCAAAGGTAACATCAAAAAAGGACATCCCAGCCATCACGTTAAATTATTATGTGCAGTCGTATCTATATCATTGTCTTGTAAACATTTGCAGCTCCCTGGATAAAGACATAATGAAGACTACTACAACACAAACTTCATCCAAAAAACCTTGTTCCTAAGCCTTCATATTTGCAAAGATCAGATACAGTCATCTAAACCAAATTACTTCAGATAGGGTCCTGCTGATGAATTAACATCAAAAGAAACAAATCACTATACTGTTTCGACATGAGTTCTGAGTTGGGCTTCCTTATATTGCAATACATCGACATGGTACCACCCTATGGACTCAAAGGATTTTTTGTTTTGTTTGTTTCCCCCTGCTGCTGACGCTTTTGCCATTTAGTTTACACTGGAAAACTTTAAGCTAGATAACACAATCCCCAACCGTAACACCAGGCTTTCAAGCCAAGTCAGGTTTCGGGTGTCCTTTCATAGCTATCATAGCAGTACTTAGACACAAAATCCAAACTGTGGCAATTTGTCACAGCTCTAGTAGTGTGCCAAGGTCTAATTCAGATCAGATTTGTACTGCAAAGAGATCTGACAGGAAACCCCCAGCTTCTGTTGACAAACTTTAAGTATTACATTAACACACAAAACAAAATCCATGGCCTTAGAGCTCTGCAGGCCAACAGACAATATTCACAGATTGGATTTGTAGTAACTCACACCAAGATCTCCCACAACAAGGGTTAGGGCACTATGACCAAGGCAATCTCTTACACTTACTGACCTGGATTTCTGCACAGCACTGTGCTGCAGAAGTGCACGGCAGAGTTCTTTGAACACAAGACACTTCAAAGTCATGCCTTCAAGCAGACACATAGCACGAGAACAAACAGAAGGCTTCTCAAGAACAAGAAAGCTTCGACTTTGCACGTGCAGCAAAATCTTTGCATCTAAGAGCTCTGTGAAACACAACACAGAACTAAAAGAATATAGTCAAATCTTTTCTGGGGGGGCTTCAGCGTTGTTGCTTCATCTCTTTCAATATCACAAAACATAAAAGTAACCTTTTTCAAGGTCTGGTAATCCTACTCCATACAGATTGCTAATGAAAAGAACAGTTAAACTTCTCATGGCAGAATGAACTAGCTTTTTCCTCTCATTAAGAAAAACAGAAATTGCTGTTTTCAGTCAAAAGAACTCATTTCCAGTCAAATCTGCAAGATCAATGTCTGTGAGCAGCCATCACTGGTGAACAACAGACTTCAAGCAAACTGATCTTCTGCATTAGAAATTAAAAATTCTTCACAGTACCAAGGGTACCTGTTTTTTAAACGTCCACTGAAATACTTGTTTAGAGGACTTGAAAATGTACTTATCCAAGACAAACACGTTGAGAGATTCTGTGGAGAAATTGGACAAAGAGAGATACTGCAACCTCTGAAAAGTAGCACATAAATTCCATTCAGAGGTACGTACCAGTAACCTGCAGTTTCTCAAAAGTAAAATTAACATCAAAAGTGCCATTAAAGTCTGTAAAGTGTATCTTGTGTAGCAAGTCTGGTTTGTCAAGCTTCCTTATGCATATTTGATACCCTAGCTCATTCTTCTAGCTACTACTTCTGAACGGAGATATAATTATACTAATTTTCTACATGCTATAAATTGCGAATTCCCTTACATATTATTGAGGCATTCACTTTGAGAACAGAAAGCCACAAATGTAATTATTTCTATCTTTTTAAATAACAAAATCACCTAATTAGGTCATACCTAAAAAGCTGGACTCTTAGTTATATTGCTGTAATATACATAAGCAAGTGTGCCTCAGACTCATCCAGATTTATCAGCATACCTAAAATGATGATAAAAAAAAATCAGATAACCCAGAGATTATGCTGGTGAGGAATGGGGTGGACAGTTCCTGCAGGTCAATAACTCTTTCACGTTTCCTGCAAAATCACCAAGACTGGGTGCCTCTCAGAAGTGCCTGTGTGCAGAGACAACCAGCAAGAGGGATTTGAGGTCTGCAGGCAGCTGCAGGGCTACAGCCACACAGGGATTCTGCAGAGCCCATGGGACCGCTCGGCTGCCTGCAGTGCAAACGCACGCTCTCTTCAGCCCAGCTAGTACTCCTAACACATTCACAGTGAGAAAAATACAGCTACCTCCCCTCAAGCTTTAAACTATTCAGGTTTCTTAAATTCTATTTTCAAACAAGAGAAAAAGAAATCTGTAAGAACATATTCTGCCTAGATACTTAGGTTAAAAAAATAACATGAGTGGTCAAATTTTTATTGTTTACATTAGATGTGACTGATTTTAATATTGGGATTTTTTTTCCTGTTGTTCGTAACATTACCGTGAGTATAAAAAAAAATCATGAGTGTAGAACTACCTATCTGCCTTGGCTATTCAATACTTCACAAAATTTTAAAGGATATTAATTCCTTCTGATCTTGTGATAAGATGTCAGAAATTTGATGAGAGACATTCACAAAAAATTAACTTTCAGAAGCTATTCCAGACCATCTGGAGAAAACGCATTTCAAATGCAAAATAATTAATACCACCTTCTCTACAAAAGAAAGCATGCAGTAGTCCAGCCTTTAATTCAAATAATTAAAAGTTTTTGAAGTATCAGATTATTCAGAAGAGATTATGAATCACTCAAATTACTTCTACATTGATTTTCTCTACTATTAGGATTTTGTTGTTGTTGTTGTTTTATCTTTCTCAAAACTGTTGGTTAGAATTCTACATGCGCAAACATAGCCAGAAACCTCAATTTCAGGAAGAGCTAAAATGGAACTTCTGACCTTATCCAATGTGGGATTACCAGTTCAAGCAATATATTCATGGTTCTTAAACTGGAAATCTAAAAATACTGAGACTGCATATGGAAACAATAAGCAACTTCCACAAACAAATTTATCCTCATCTCATATCTTGTCACAATTGATTTACTAACTGGAAACAAAGCCTGTACCTGAATCCTGCAGCAGATATTGAAGGGTGGGTAATCTAATCACATTATGTCAATTAACTTATTCAATACATGAAAATCCAAGTGTCCTGAATTTGTAACAGGACAGCATCTGTTTATACCAGTATAAACACTGTTTCAGAAACTCTAAAAGCATTCAGGTTCAGAATAGGCATTCACATTTACCATCTCACCCTACACATTCAAATGAAACTTTCTCCCAGCTTTCAAGATACTCCCTACATTTCAGAGATCAGATATGTACATTCCTAATCCACCCTTAAGTAAGACTTTAAAAGAAGAAAGCAAAACAGCTGGAAGCTTTGTTTGCTAGCTGCAGCCCTCACAGCTATGCTGGAATTATAAACCAAAAATGCTTTTAAAGCCACCTAACAAAAGCATGAATACTATTAAGAGTGCCTACTATCCATGACACCATCTGATCTGTTTCTGTTACTGACCTCAAGAGAAGGCAAAGCTGCAAACTGAGAAGAGCTGTTGTATTATTTTTCTCCATTAGCAATACAGCAGGTTTTCCAAGAATAATTGGAAAACAGATCATGTAAACACTCTACAAAATGCTTCAACAAATCCTCTTTCTTCCTTGACAAATTAGTAGCAAATAATGTTTTTAAAGAAGCTATCCCTAAAAGTGAACATGAGTTAATGAATTAGAGTGAGACCAATGTATGGACTATTTCGACATGTTTGCACTATTTAATAAATAATAATTTTTACTGACAGGCTACTTTAAAATTCACCTCTCTACATCCTTCATCTGCCTACTTTTTTCTTCCACTACCTACTACCACTAAACCACTCCCTTTTCCCTGAATTCTAGTTGTAACCTAACCTTGTAACCTACCATCCTTTATCAATTACTGAAATTCTGGCCATTGACTATGACAGCATTTTTTCAAAAATTCAGGAAAATTTTCAAGATACATCTCATTTTATTATACACACACTGAAGAAAAATTCCCAGAAATATCCATTAAACTACTCACTGTCTTCCAGTTACCTACCCGGCATTCTTTATTGCTAAGGGTACAAAGCTCCAGTAGAAGACACTGAGCTGATCAGCTTTAGTCTAACATACTCCTGCTTAATTGTTACCTCTTCTTAGACTTGAAACCCCCTCATTGCAGATGGCACTATTCTGTTATGTGTTTATCCTTCACAGTGGATTCTGCATCATAATTATTGCTTTAGGATCTACTGCAACACACACAATACTTTAGTGTAAATTAACACAAACAATAATTTGAAGACAAAATGTTTAAAGCACCTTTTCCAGCAAGTAGTCAAGCTTTGAGATTGCTGGTGGCTGTGCAGAGAACTGCCACATAAAAAGCATTTTTCTTGGGAGAGTCCTCAGTCTGATGGGACAGTCCCGTCCACCTGACCAGCCTTTAAAAACAATCCAAACAGACCGTGCTGTCCTCTAGTGGTCCACAGGGATGTTACACCTCTCACCCTACAGTACATGAGAAATGGTAGGAAAAACTGACCAAGCTGGCCATTTCACATTTTTCTTTTCAAAGTTAGATTTGCCCAGCTTATAAGAAAGAAGCAGGAGAATACTGTTGCAGAGGCTGGAAAGGCACCTTGATGCATCTGCTCAAGAGGACCGCTGTCAGTGGAAACAGAGGCCAGTTACACTTAGCTGGCAGCTAATTGATAAATTTAAAACTCAGCTATGCCTCAGTTATAATGGGGAGAGAAGAACAATGTAAATCTCTAAATACTGAAAAGAAATGGAGTAAACTGACTTTAAAGGCTTATGCTAGCAGTCTATAAAGTAAGAGTTCCCATTACCTCAGACATTTCAGTCAAACAAAACACGAAGTTCTGGTCAAGGGACACATGCAATACAAATGGATACATCTGATATCATGCAGCTGAGATTTAGGTCTAATGAGAAACTTTAGAGAACAAGCTTCAAAAATGCTATGCTATTTTAGAGCAAAAAGTATCAGAACACTGAAGCAAATGAATTCTCATTTAAACACAATACTGATAGTCTAAAAATTAAATCATACAGCAACTAGAATAAGCTATTATATTTTATACGAACATTATGAAGACTAACATCATGAACAATTTTACTTTTTTATCCAATATCATAATCAGAACACTCGGATAAAAAGAAAAGCACTAATTTCATCTCCCCACAAGTTTTTGTCATTAGGGGAAAGAAAAAGGGAAAGCGTGGTTGCAATATGAAAGTTTACTCTAAGTAGTTAAAACCATATTTTAATTCAACTATCAAAACTGAGGCTACTATGAATTTACAAAAACAATTTTAAAGTGTTTTCAGTTCTCAAAAAAAGCCCCAAACAGTTGTGTGTCTTATCTTTATATTCATAAAAGATCTATTTGTAGTAGCACATTCCCTCTCCCCTTAAACAACTAGGTAACCACAACAAACAAAAAAATAAAAATGAAAGGAGAACACAGTGTGTTATGCACAATTCATAATCTCCAACTACACAAAAGGGAAACAGTTTTCTAATGTCTAAAAATTAATGTTTTCAAGCTCTCAAGACTGACCTCAGGCCTAACATGGAATGCAGTATCCCTGAAAGATCAAAAGGCCCCCAAAGCATCAAATGTGAAGCCTACAGTTTTGCAAGAATGCGCTTCGTAAGGTGAGCCACATAAAGCGATAGAGGTGACCTGCTTCTTTTCCTTATGTACTTTCTTATTGCCACAAATATAGGTATATTCAAGCCATGAGCATTTCCCTTTCACTCTGTTGTGGAAAATTATTAATTTCTCAAGTTTCTTAGGAAGAGGAGGTAACTTAGCTTTGTTGCCATCTTGCATTTTTGAGATTCTGAATTACAAAATATAATAAAGACATAAGTGGGTTTAAACTTTTAAATGAGCGCAGCTGAAGTGTGACTGTAAGGAGAGGTTAATGAGAAGCAGCTTCAGTTGGATTGTTACCCATGTGGCTTGCAGGCAAAGAGCTGTCTGATATGGAAAAATCAGTTGAAGGATGAGTTCCTGCTTCAGGATGCTTAAGATACTGAAAAGCACTACAAAAACTATAAAAAAGAAATCTTCAAAGACTTTCAAAAAGTTCTGACAGGCTTGGAAGGGAAATAGAGAACTTTAAAGTGCTGCTTTTAACTCTTTGTTTTACAGAATAAATGATTGCCTGGATTTCATTTTAGAAGCACTGTTGCTTTCTGTTTAAAAAACACAGCATTTGCATGTCTTGATCAGCAAGAGTTTTTTAAAAAAATAACAGATTCCCTAACACAGCTTTGATTTTTTTAAGCATTATATATTCTCAAGTCAGAAAACCTCTCTTGGGTCTAAATTGTTCTAAAAGAAATGCCAATATAGAAGGCAGGACAGAATGAAATAACTAGGTGACCCATCTTCACAAAAGCAGCACGGATGTCTCAAAGCAATCTGGTCAACAGCCCAAAACAAATAAGTCTGTAGTCAGGCAAATCTTGTGAACAATTACAAACAAATTTAATATGAACCCAGAGTCACAGTCACAAACAGGTTAGAAGATCATTTAATAATTTAATGCTATTTTTCCTCAATATAGTAAATTTCAGATATGATTAGAAGAATAATCTCAGTTGAAGTTAAAAACTGTTATTGGGGCATGGGGGAAAAGGGAAGTTTCTGTTTAGGAAAGATCATTTTATAAAATAACAGCCTAGCAAATCCTAACGCACACAAAGAAGCATTGCAACTACTCACTACAATTTTTATAGAAAGGACAGAGGTTTTATCTCATCTGTAGATACAAATATAGCTGATGTGTTAAGTTATGAGTTAGATCACTGGAAATATTCTCTTTTGTCATTAAATGAAGGGACTGCAGCTCCTAAACCACACTACATTTGCATTATTATTTTGCAATAGTTCCTTCTAAATGAAAAAAGAAAAAAGTTGTCTCACAGAAATTAGATGAGGAAATAAGCTATTGAGATGAATTTCTCTGCATACCTTGTTTTCAAATACTTCCTCAAAGCCTAATGTAAATTCTTATAAAGCATCCTAAGAAATTAGTATTTATGGACAGAGAAGGAAGAGAAGGGGCAAGAGCATTCAAAGTAGCAAATTCTGACCTGGTACTCAGCACTTGCAAAGCACTCAAGGTATTCAATCAACTCAGTCTTTAGAGCTGATCCTGGAGGCCAAACCACAGTACTTCAGAATATATGAATGGAAACTCCAAGATTTCTGGTTGTCCAGCTACAAACATCTGTGAGGTTCATATTCCAAAGCACCTTAATAGATTATTTCAAATGAAGGAAGTAACCCTTACTTTTGGAAAATATTTTTAAAAATTCACTGCAACATGATGTCAGCCAAATATTTGTAATTCATTTTCCTTTGTGTCAGAAAGATTTTTATGACAGTATCTGTAAGTTCTGAAGAACAATAGGTTAAAAACAACACATGGTCTGCAAATAATTAGCAGCACCAGGAAACACAAGCATTAGCTCTATTCAACCATTATGGAATATACATCTTGCTTCTTAAAGAAAGACAGTATCGCTATTTTGCCGTTTCATTTAAAGAGGGTAAGACCTTGTGACAAATTAAACAATCCATCCAAGTTGTATTCTTAATTCATAAACAGTTTATGTAAAAGTAGGTCGAGAAAACTCTATGCTTCTTTTAGTCACAAATATTGTAATATTATTTCTCAAAGCACCATAATAATTTTACTCAATTTCTCACCATACTCAAATCACTTTAGAAAATCTATCATCAGAAATTATCATCAGAAAAACAGTTTCACTTATGTTTTTGCTATATAAAAATATTCCAAACCACAAAGGTGAGATCAGCAATTCCTTCTGGGGAAAATTATCATCTCTACTAAATATAAAGAGGAGTTGCACACTAAGAAGGATTTCTTATGAAAATATACAGAGTACACTAACTAATTCTTTATCAGATTCAGACCAGCTATTTCTAAGTGCATATTCTGTACTCTATATGTACAAAAATAACTAAATGGAACCTTCAATAACCCTTGTGTTAATGTAAATATCAAAATATGCCTGTTAATAAAAACAGGTCTCCTTCCCCAAACAGGAAGAAACAGATTCCAAGCAGTAGTAGATACAAAGACAGTGTAAAAGCGACCTCGTAGATCATAGAATGCTTAAGGTTGGAAGGGACCTCTAGAGATCACCTGGTCCAACCCCCCTGCACACACAGGGTCACCTAGATCATGTGGCACAGGACTGCATCCAAGGGGGTTTTGAAGATCTCCAGAGAAGGAGACTCCACAACCTCTCTGGGCAGCCTGTTCCAGTGCTCTGTCACCCTCACTGTCAAGAAATTTTTCCTTAACTTCATGTGGAACTTTTGGTGTTTCAGTTTTCGGCTGTTTCCTCTAGTTCTATCAGTGGCCACCAGCAAGCAGAGGCCAGCACCATCCTCCTCACTGCCTCCCTTGAGGTGCTTATAGACACTGATCAGGTCCCCTCTCAGCCTTCTCTTCTCCAGGCTGAACAGGCCCAGCTCCCTCAGCCTCTCCTCATAGGGCAGATGTTCCAGGCTCCTCACCATCCTTGTAGCCCTGTGCTGGACTCTCTCCAGCAGCTCCACATCCCTCTTGTACTGTGGAGCCCAGAACTGGACACAGTACTCCAGATGCGGCCTCACCAGGGCTGAGTAGAGGGGCAGGATCACCTCCCTCGACCTGCTAGAGATGCTCTTCTTAATGCAGCCCAGGATCCCATTGGCCTTCTTGGCCACGAGGGCACACTGCTGCCTCATGGTCAACTTATCATCCACCATGACACCCAGGTCTTTCCCCGCAGAGCTGCTCTCCACAAGGTCGGTCCCCAGCCTGTACTGGTGCCTGGGGTTATTTCTCCCCAGGTGCAGGACCTTGCACTTGGCCTTGTTGAATTGCATGAGGTTTTTCACCGCCCAGTTGTCCAGTCTGTCCAGGTCCCTCTGGATGGCAGCACAGCCCTCTGGGGTATCGGCTACTCCTCCCAGTTTCGTGTCATCAGCAAACTTGCTGAGGGAGCACTCTGTGCCTTCATCCAGGTCATTGAGGAATAAATTGAACAGGACTGGACCAAGGACTGACCCCTGGGGGACCCCGCTAGCTACAGCCCTCCAACTAGACTCTGC
>NW_010587957.1:112941-173543 GCF_000705375.1 Tinamus guttatus
GGCCGCGTTTGGGAGCGGCGGTTTGAAAGCGGTTGGGAACTGCTGGGGAATTGCTCTCCTCTCATTCGGCGTCCTGAGCTGTGTGCTTTTCGGCTACTGTGTAAGTCTTGTGTGTTTCTTTTATATATGTTTATTAAGGCATGAAAGTATGGAAGGCTTTTTATTTATTTCATTTTCTAAGAATATTTTTTTTTCTCAAGAAAGAGGTGTCTTCTTATCCTTAAAGGAAAATCTAGGAGGAGCTTGTCAGGAGTGTGTTGTAGAGTGTGAGGTTGTGGCTTTGGTCTAGCTTATCAAGAAATTCAGTTTTAATTAAAACTTGGAGTCTACATATAGAAATCCCCAGGCAAATGTTGTTTAGGGGGTCTGCACAGCTGCTAATTTAAGTAAGCAAGTTGTGTTAATGAAGTGCAAAAAGGGAGAGTCAATTTGTTAATGACTTAAATAGCACCACCTGCTTAGGAAGTGTTTTCAGGTCCACTTCTGTAGAGCTCTGAATCCTGGTGGTGGTAGGGGCTAGTGAAGTGGTGTGTGTATGACTTCTATGTACTTGGTTTTAGCAAAAAACAGCTTTTTTGGCAATGTAAGTTCATTGAAATAAAGATGCTTTGCGGGAAGGTAACTTCTTATTAAACAAAATGTGTGAAACGTTATTCTGTTTTTATATGCTTTCATTTAATAATGTATTAATTTGCTTTCGACTTTAATCACTTATTGGAATGTGCATTTAAATTATATGTATATGTGTGTAATATAAGCAGGAAACAACATGAAGTGTATTTTATATCCCAAGTGAATTCTGTAGAAATGCTTGCTTTATGTTTGTTTTTAATTGCTTGTTTTTGTGTGTGTTTGATCAAGCAATAGCTAAACAGACTCTAAGTGCTCAGTTTTATATGTAGCTCTTGTCGTTAACTTTTCTTTATAAATACTTTCGTGTAAAAGATTGTTACTAGAACAGGCTGTCCAAAGTATCAAGCTTGTTTCCTCTTAGGTGCTTTATTTGAGATGACCATGGAGAAGGAAAAGTAGTAGCTCATAGGAAATAAATGTAAACAAAAATCACAAGTGATATGAAAGAGGGTTAGGATTATACCAGAGCAGTAGCTAGTTGGATTAAAAAAAAGCAAATATGGTAGTGTACCAAAGATAGGTAGGTGGCAAGAGAGATGTTGACTTGCCAGTCTAATAAGATGAGCAGGCAGCAAGTTGGGAAGTCAAGGTAATGAGGAAAAAGGAGATTATTTTTCTTTTATTATTTTGTAGATTACGTAAGTGTTAGAAAAGGATAAGGTGATGTGTGCTTCAGACTTGCATGTTAAAGGATAAGTAAGTGTTTAGATGCTCAGATTAGAAAAGAAAAACATAAATTTCTGAAATAACATCTACTAGGCTGAAATCAATTTGTCCAAATTCTAAAATAACTCAAGAGTAAGCTCCTAACAAAATTATAAAATTACTGAAATATTCTCTTTTGCCAGAGATGTTCATTTGCCTAATAGAGCCACCTAATAGCTGAGAGGAAGCAATTTGATGGTCACAGGCAACTTCAGAGCCTGGATCAGGTTTAGAGGGGCAAGGAAGTGAGCAGGAGGAGCTAGCGTGTTGTGAGCTGTTGGAGAACTATGAACTGCTTCAGTTACTGGTGTGTGATGGGGTAGCTTTTGTGGTCAGAGTTTGGTGATTGAGGAGCTGGACTCCCTGGAAAATAGGATATGGGGGATAGGTGCTGTGAAAGCTTGTGGGGCAGGAGCAGAGGAGACTCCCGGGGCTGTAGCAAGGCAAATCTTGCCTTTGCCTTCATAAAGGGCAAGAAGGGCAACCCAGGGAACTACAGTCTAGTCAGCCTCACTGCCTCATCTTACTGGGAAGATAATGGGGAAAGTCCTCTGGCAAGCTGTTTCTGGGCATAAGAAAGGGAAAGTGGTAACCAGGAATAGCCAGCTTGGAATATCAAGGATAAATTGTGCCTGGCCAAGTGGATTGTAGTCTGTGACAAAATATAGCTAGATGTGAAGATGGGGAGAGTGGTGGATATCATCTATCACAGGCTCTGAGGGAGCCGACTGCAGCCTTTGCACATCCAGGAGCAGATGACTGAGAGGATGGAGCTGTCCTCCTTGCTCAGGTGCCCTGCAGGGGGAAGACTGCAGATGCGAACTGAGCCAGGGGAGGCTCTGATCTGAAATAAGGGAGAAATTCCTCCCAGTGAGGGCAGTCAGGCAGTGGTTGCACAGAAAGGCTGTGCTTCACTCTATTTGGAGATTTTCAAGATCCAGCTGAACAAGGTCCTTAGCAAGCTGGTCGTATCCTCAGTTGACCCTGCTTGGACCATGGAGCTGCACTAGATGATCTCCTGAGGTCCCTCCCATTCTGAATGATACTGTGGTTCCAAATGCCTTGTTTGTGGGGTTTAGAAAGCAGACAATATCAAGCAATTACATAAACTTAGTAATTTCAGGCAAGTGGGTTACTGTGATATTGATTGAAGTATTAAATTAGAAGTATAGGATAAAATATGCTGGTGGCAGAATAGATTATAAAGTAAATCCAGTCAGTAACTCCCAAAAAGAAGATTTTCAGTCCAGTCCTTCTAAAATTCTTTAGACAATGTTTTTGGAGAAGTGAGAACTTATTCATAAAATCAGTCTGACTGTTGCAATTGCCTGGATTATTGCAGCCTTTTGATTTTGAAATATCCAATATGGGAGCTAACTGAGAAATTGTCACATGTCAAAAGCTCATTAAGAAACTAAAATTATCTGAAGTTGCAAGTTCAATTTTCAGTTATTAGTCGGGAGGAAAGAAAATGCTGAGGAATCTAAAAGGGGGTGAAATATGATGTTAAATGAAATTGTTTTTTTGATAAACACCGTGTAGCACTTCAGAAGGAGCAGTTTGTGCTACTGATTCACATTATGCAGTTTTAGCTGCTGCAGAAGATGATGAGGGTAGCTATAAAGGAGATAGGAAAGTCTTCCTTTTGTAATCAGTATCAGGGAGGAATGTAGGTATTGCAAAGTTCACAAAGAATGGGTTTTATTTGTAGCATTGCAATATGAATTGAAGGTATGCACTTGGTTAGAAAGGAAATGTTCAGTTGTACCCCTGTCTCAGAAAATCACGTGAATGAGCTCGAAGCTAATTTGGAGCGGCATTTTCAGAGATGTTCATGTATTCTCATATTTTCAGTGTCATTAGACACAGCATTGAAATACCACCATGCATGTCTAAACTGCTATACAACAGTGTCATACTTTTTCACTTTATTTTTTTCTAAAAATGTTTGGTTTATTTTCTGAACAAGCATGTCAAGGTGTCCCCTTGCTCAGAATAGCCTGTGGCTTCATGGTTAACACCCTGTACTAGTTCTTTCTCCAGAACTCTGCAGTTGTTAAATATATGTAGACCTTGCCAGTAGAGGATCAGTTTATGAATGAATGTAATTAGATCTTAGTTTTCTAAGTACCAAACCAGTCATCTATCTGTGAACTCCTGGAAGAGGCCACTATCAAAATCATGTTATTGGACCCAGCAAATTATTTGGCCTGTTTTGTCAGTTGTCGTTTTGGTCCATCAAGAGAGTGTGTCTATCAATTTAATTTTCATTGGGAGTATACAGAGATAGTAATTGGTCTGTTCATATTCTTATCACACTTTAATTAAAAATAGACTTAATCTGAAAATATGTGCCTCAACTGAGCTTATATATACCAAGTTTCAAGTTAGAGCGTACTTCAGCTGTTTAAGTCTGGATGCCCATTGTCAGGAGAAACTTCTGATGCTTTTGTAGCAACTATAATGTTGTTATAACTTACCCTTGAGACTAGAGTGGGTTGCTGCAACTTCATACATAAAATAAACAGAAGGCTGCTTTGCAGACCGTTTTATGGTTGCTTTTCGGTAAGTGTCTCTTAAATCTGACATCTGATACCTTCAGAAAGGCTTGCAGTTGCCTTGTGAGTTCTCTTAATTCTGTCTTAAATTGGTTATCAGTAACTACCTGTTCCTTGTGTACACAGTAATAAAGGTTTTCTAGTGGTGATAGTGATTTTTAAACGGGACATTATTCCCAATTTCTGCAATTGGTATTTTAACTCTCCCGTTTCTCCATAATAGAAGATCTATCAGGGTCCTAATTTAAAATGATGTGTTATTGAAACTTGGAAGCCATAAACATAGAACAAAAAGTAGAACAGATGAGAACCGAGCTAGATGCTTAAATGAAAAGGCTATGTGCTTTCTGTATGCACCAAATTGACTTTTTCTGAACATGAGAAAGGTTGAGGTGCCCTGGATGGGGCTTGCACTGTGGTCTCTGCTTGATCAGAGAAAGTTCCTGTGTTCAGTGCTTTCTTGAGAATGAGTTGATGAGTAGCAAAGATTATGGAGTAGAGAAAAGGTTGTTGAAAAGGGGTTGCTAGCTCTCTACTGGGTTGGCTGATAAAATCTGTTTGAAGTCTATGGGATTTTGAACTCCTTGATGAGCCTGATAGTGGTTTTCTGGCTTCTTGTAAAAAGCCCAGAAGGAAGGTAGAGGTTCCTGGGCCATTTTGGGAGCTGAGGCAGCATCCTGTCCCAGCTGGTGTGTGGGCTGGGATGGGAAGTTGGCTGCCTTCAGTGCCAAAAAGATTTCAGTGGTTTGGGAGGGGGACCTTGGAAGCTCCCCCTGAGGAAAAGCTGTCCAAGCAGCCCTTTTGAGCTGAAGCAATGAATGCTCCTCAGGGTCTCTTCTAGCTTGTTGCAGAAAAACTAAAATGTGCTGGTGTATTTGAAATGAGGTTTGAAGGGTTTAAGAACATCCTTCTGCTGCTCTGTTTTGGAAAAGCACAGGAGTATTCCTTTCCTGTGTCTGTTTTTAGTAATTGTTAATTGCTGATTAAGTTGCAAGTTACAGTCTTGTTTTGCAGGGAGGATTTCTGCTATAACTGCAGTTCCCTAGAGCTGTTACAGAAATTCTCAGAAGCCTCCAGCGTGCCAAAAACTAATGCTGTCAAGCAAAGATATTTTACTAGTTCATTCTACTCTTTTCTTCACTTTATCCCATTTGCTTGGATACTCTGGCACTTAGAAGCTCTGAATTGTTTTTACTTGATGTGAAAAATCAATTGACTGTTGAAAGGGGGCTTGGATAAAGTTTGAGTTGTAGATCTTCTTGCAGTTTCAGCTAAACTAAATAAACAAATATTCCTTCAGATTTTGTTATAATAGGTAGCTCAGTCTTATATATTAATATCCTAACATAGGGCATATTGCAATGAGCTGTTCTTTTCAAAAGTAACAAAAGTCTGTAAATTGTTCTTCCTGAAGTTTGCACTTCTCCTGCATATGCTTCAGTATTGTGTTGATATCAAGGTTAAGCAATATTTGCCTCCTTTATGAAAGTGCAAGTTTAGTTTCTGAACATCAGATACACTTGAAATGTTAGACTCTTTGGAGTAAAGCTAAATTGAAGTCCTGTGTTTAAGTTCACAGTCATCTTCTAATGCTGGTTAGAAGTCAGTTTTCATGGTTATAGTGTTCATTTCAATTTGTCATCTTTATCTTGTTTATCTTGTTTTAAATTTGTGTATTGCCCAAGTTGTGATTTCATGTAGTGTCCTTCTGTGAAAAGTTTTCTGTGAGATAGTTAACCTGTGCTGTTTGAGTTATGCCCCACAAGAATACAGGTCTGTTTGTTTTTTCTGCTCTTCCTTCAGAGGTACTGCTATGGCTACTACAGTGAACTTGGAACTTGATCCCATATTTCTGAAAGCTCTAGGCTTCTTGCATTCAAAGAGCAAGGATTCTGCTGAAAAGCTAAAAGCACTTCTTGATGAGTCTTTGGCCAGAGGAACAGATTCAAGCTATCGTCCTTCCCAGAAGGTATTGGAAATTAAGAGGGCATGGATCATTTTGTATCCTGTATGCTTCATTAAAGCTCTAGCTCTTTCTAGTTTGACTTTTGTAGCTGAAGTGTTAAAGCAGAGTCAGAAAGGGAGGGGAGAAAAGTAATTGTAGAGTGTTCACATGGATCATTCTCCTTTTATGCAGTATACTTCATTCTGTTGATTGAAGTTAATAAATCTTTTCACCTTTTTCAGGCCTGTAAGAGCTGTTCTGTGCTCTATTGCAAATGTTAGAGGTCTGTAAAAAATCAAATGAAATATGATTACTATTGACTCTAGCGTTTTTGTTAGTTATCATATAGACTGTTCAGGGTGAACTGAAATGATGTTTTTTAAATTAAAATTGCACATAAACATGCAGATTATTTTTGTCAGGGATAAATATTAAACAAAAAGCTATATACTCATAAAATTACTCCTTTCCTGGCAGGGGGGAAAAAAATGTTGGTCTGTCTTTAAAGAAGTAGAGAAGCAGAGTATAATGCCTCAAAGAGGCTTGGGAAGCTGAATCTGATAACAGTGTCCAGAAGAAAAATTCTCTTTTTCCTGTTGTCTGTCTCCAGTATCAGCTGGATAACAAAATCCAGTAATAGAAGAAAAATTAGGATGCTTTTCCTTAAATTTCTGGTCTGTGGATTAGTTTATCAACAAAATAATGTAAGAACATTTTGAGGAGCACAGGGATGCAATGGTTGGACAGGAAGAAATTTGTTTGTGAGCGTGGGCTCAACAGGAGGTCAGTGAACTCGCAGAGCTAAAGCTCAAGGCTCAGGGCCAGTCTGAATATACAGCAGATGGGGCAATTCCCTTGCCTAGGTGGAAGGGGAAACCTTGGCTCAAACATCTTGCTGTGATTAATCACTCATTTACATGCCTGCTTGTTCATTATCCACTGCTGACACTAATGCATAACTAATAAGAACTATTGATTTCTGTTGAGATGTATATCTAAATGTATTAACCAGAAAGGTGAATATGGACTGAGATTAAGCACAGGTCAATATCCCTCTCCACGAGGGAATGAAGTTTTGATGTCTGATATCAGATGTCTATTTGTATTTTCAGCATCCATTGAGTTTTTATCTTAAACCTAACTGAAAACTTGTGTTCATTCTTATTGAATTTCAGATGCAGAAAACTTTCCCTTTTAATTAATGCTTTGAAGGAAGGCTCTTTTTAGAAAAGAAATGCCTTCACTCTGGCAGATGAATGATAAAGAGGAAGTTTTAATAATTGACTGCAGCTTAAACTAATTTGTGGATGTAATATAAAAAGTTTAAAAATTTTAAATACACTTAAAATCTAATTGTATATAAGCATAGGTGAATAACTGTTTAACAACATGAACTGTTGTTCCATGTTTTCGTTTATATGTTGAAGACTTCTTTTTCTAGCCTGCATCCAATAGAAAACTAGGAGGTAACTCACATATGACTTGGCTTCAATTTGTTTCTCTCTTTAGGAAGTAGAGCAACCAAAAGTATCTGTTACCAAACCTATTTCTAGTAAGCAAGAGCCTAAAGCTGCTTCTAGTTTGCCATCAGGCAACAACAATGGCAAGCCTGCTGTACCAGAGAAGGTGAAAAAAGAAACAGAAAAGAGATCTGGTGATAAAGTAAGTCTAGCCTTGGTTCTCTAATGAAAAAGCATGACTGCTGTGTTTGGAAGTGTTTATCTGCAAAAGCATTCTTCATGTGTAACTTGTGTAACTCAACTCTTGCCTAACTGCCTATAACTTATGAGCTGTTTTGTGCAATCATGTTTAGGCAATCCAACAGAGGTTTTGTTGTATTTATTCTGAATGCTTTATACTAAAATTTAAGAGGTTAAAATGTAGCAATCTGATTTGTGTATTTTCCAAGGATTTTGAGCTGATGTACAAAAAAGTCTTGAGCTTCTAGCTCTGACTTATTTTGGAGAAAATATGTATCTAAGGCAATAGTGTTGTGTGTATGCTGTGTATGGTATGCCTTCATATACTCTTAACTTAGTATTTGTAGTCACTTTATTGTTTTAATATCTAGTATCTTTCTGCTTTTTTTCCCCACGTTCTCTATCTGTGCTTAACAGATGAAAGGGGAAACTGCTGAAGGACTTGATGCTCCAAAGAAACCAAGGCTAGAGAAGCAAGAAGCTCGTTCATCTCCTATTACAGTTCAGACAAGCAAGGATTTATCCATACCTGATTTATCCAGCTTTGAGGAAACCAGTGCTGATGACTTTGCCATGGAAATGGGTTTGGCCTGTGTTGTTTGCAGGTGAGTCAACATTGCTGCATTGTAATTCTGTAGCTACCTTTTGTGAGTATCATTTAGCTTTGTTTCTTGAAGTTCTTGTTCTGGAAATGACTTAAGCACCTATCTAAAACTATTTAAAAAAAAAAAAAAAAGTATCCTGCATGAATGAGTGGCTTCTTGAAAACAGAGCTCTTAATGCGGGGGGAGAGGGGAATGAACAAATCTTCAGAAAAGACAGTCAAAAATAATCAAGTTAAATGAGAGAGAAATCTCAGACAACTACCAAAAGGCAAGTTCAAACACTAATGGCTGATGTTAAGTAGCACTCTAAAGCAAGTCCTTTTCTGTGGAAGTATTTTGTAGAAGTAAATGTGTTTCATCCTTCAGTCAGGCATATTCCTTTTACTTGCCAATAAAGGCTCTAAAAATGATGCTCAGTACAGAATATAGATTTACAAGAAAGTAAAATTTAAAATGTACTTTTAAATATGCACCCTGAGATCAAATGCCTTCAATGAGGATTTGGTTTCATAGTTGGTTTATGTTCCTTTGAGTTCCTGCTTCTGCTAAAAGGAACACTTTGGCTTTCCTCACTTGTACCTCCTTCCCTCTCAGGTGTTTCAGTAGGTTTAGATTTCAGTTGACTGAGTGAGTGACATGTGCCAGTACATGGTGCTCCCCATTCCTGCATCCAGCCAGGGTAGGGAGGAAGATGGGGCTGCCTCTTCAGTGGCAGTATAAATTTGTGCTTGGCTTTAGCCAGTTGTGAATATTTCTTTAACTTTGTTTTTGTGCCATTTCTATAGTCGCTGCTGTTGCTCAGATGAGGTGACTTTATGAATTGCTGAGTCTTCGTGTCACATTCTCATGTATTAGCTTGAATGTTTGGTGTATTACACACCTTGAAAAGGGAAGAGCAGGTGAAACACTTAATGAAAAACGAGAAGTCTGTCAATTTGACCTTGTTTTCCTCCACATTCTACTTCTTCTGGCTCTTAAAAAGGCAATATATTGAAATGGTACTAAAACCAGTGTAATATTAACTCACTGAGCAAGAGAGGAAGAAAAGTTTAGTGTAGACAGTCTTGAGCTGTTGTAGTGTACTGACTGTGCATCTCCCAAGGCAAAGGAAAATGTGCACAGGCATAATGAGAAACAAGCAGTGAAAAAAAAAATGAGCCATGGTGCCTACTGCAGCTAACAGCTGCTGGGGAAGTGTAGGCCAGGGATGTGCTTCCATTAGCTCTTCTGTAATCGATGCTTGACCTGCCTGCTGAAGGCATTGCTTCTAGCTAATCATTATGATCACAACTTCGTAGTGCTCTGGCAAAAGACTTATCTATCTTGACCTACTAAACTAGGCACTTACACTGACACTGAAGGGAAGTGCATCTGGAAAAGGAGCCCGCTAGAGATGTCATCAGTCACCCAAGACTCAGGACTTTTTTTGGTTCTGTAGTATGTAGTAGTGTAGCCACCCAGGAGAGCATATTAAAATAATTTCATCTTTTCTAACATATGCATATTCCAGAAAGACAGGAGTCACTGGTATGGCTCTTCAGTTACCTGAAAAAATATTGCATGTAACTTGCAGTGACAGTGAATCCTCTGCTCCCACAAAGTTTTCCCAAGAAAATGTTTAAAAACTTGCTTGTATTTAAGGATTTTGTTTGTTTTATGAAGGCAGAACAACTATGTTTCTTGTTTAACAAATCATCTTACAATAAGGCTAGTTTAACTTTGTTAATCAGTTTTTCTATTTGGACTATGTGCTACTGCTGAAATTACTGCTGCCCTAATTTCCAGATAAGGTGATATATCTTCTCCCCTAAGACATGTGATTGAAACACCACTGCTTGGTCCTGACCCAGGTTTTGAGGTGGGTGGGAAGTGGCATGTGAAATATTGTTAACCTAAGATAGGAGATGCTGGAGTTTCTGAAAGGTTTGCTCCTTTAGGTAGCTACTTAAAAATAAAAAAATAAAAAAAAATAAAAAAAAGTTGCTTAGAAAAGGCTCTAGTGCCCATATGGGTGATATCTTCTGACTTCATTTTCCTGGTATAGAAAGAAATAAGGTATTCCCTCTCCCCACCCATCCACGTAGAGTTTCCATGGTTACCTGTGTACCTGCTCATCAGGGATATGAGCAAAAGCAGCTTAGCAATTAAATAACCTGATTTGTCATCTGAAAGAAATCATTAGGAAAGTGGTATTTGGCTAATTCGCAGATGTACTTCCAGTCATGTGTGTATCACTAATTTGTCATTTATACAGCATGATTGCTTTCACCAGAGGCCCACATAAGCTGGTGATGAAGACTTAATTTTATGTGTTTGCTGCAAGGCAGCACTGCACAGTTAATCCTTTCTGTTCCATCTTTCCATGATTTTTGGTTTTATCTCAAATTCCAAGTGTTTGTCTGGTTAGTAGGGACAACAGAATGGCTAATAAAACATCTATAAAGTAATATATATCTTGCATGATAATGCTTTTAAATCTCTGAACAGAAAGTGCTTTCACATGACTGTCACTGAGAAGTTATTGTATTCAGAAGCTTACAGCAAAACTATCCAAATGCAGACTAGGCCTTTGGGTGCTACTATAAGGTGAAAAATCATATTGGTGATACAGTCAATTGCCAGGTAGAGTAAGAAAAAAAAAAAAAAAAAACACCTCCAGGCGAAATAAAGCAGGTAAGACTTAAATTTCTACTATAAAAATCCATCAGGTAATATTGCTATATGTACCCATTTAATGTAAAATTTGTAGGTTTGAAAGCTGATGTTAAAACTGCTATTAAAATATTTTAAAAATGTATACCAGGAGAAGGGAATGTATTTTACTTCTCATAGGTAGAAAACTTATGTGAGACCAAAAATATTCTTAGTTTTTATATAAAACCTTATAAAATTTGCAACAATTGGATAATCCTTAAAGTACTTTCTCTCGTAATCTCTTCTTAACTATTTGCTCTGCAGGCAAATGACAGTTACTTTTGGGAATCAGTTAGTGGAGTGTCAGGAGTGCCATAATCTCTACCACCAGGATTGCCATAAACCTCAGGTGACAGACAAGGAGGTGAATGATCCTCGACTTGTTTGGTATTGTGCACGCTGTACCAGACAGATGAAGAGAATGGTAAGAATCATTTCTTTGTCTAGCATGAACACTGCTTGAATACAGCAGGCTATTTTTTGATGCATGAGCTTTTTAAAGGTTACAGAATTTGGAAGCGTGTTCAAGAACAGTTTTTCACAGCATGTTTCTGTTGGTGCTGCTGTGCTTTACATTTCTGCTCTTTTAGATGTTAAATTAAATTTATGGGTTTTTTAGAAGCAAAAACTGAGTCAAATAGCATTCTTCCCTACTTGATAAGCAATAGTTAAACACTTCCAGGTGATGCTATCTTTCAGTGCAAATCTACCATATTGCTCTATATTTTTAACTTCTTGCTTGTGGAAATGGATTTTTGTCTCTAAGACTACCGATTTTGGTCCAGATCCAAAGTGCTGGGTGTTCTGATGCTCTAGTAGCATGTTGCTCATCACTTGCTGAAGAACTTGATTATTCTCATGAACATGGGCCTTTGAACTAAGAGGGCTTGTTTGCATTAACTGATGGGATAGGCCTTGTAGCAATTCAGCCTTTCCCTTGAGGATGCTAAGCTCATTTGGCCTGAACTCTACCTTCCCTGCTGTCTTTTAGCAGATGCCCACAACCTTGGCCACTACTGCTGGTGACTGTCTATACCTTCAAGTTCACTTTTCTTCTTGTAGAGGCCCTGTGCTTTTCTGTTCCCTGTGTGACCCCTCTTCTCATGCTGGAGTACCTATCCAGTATGCTTTTTGGCTGAACTTTCCTCAGTACCATACTCAGAACTACTGCTACAGCCCTAGTCTTGACATGTTTCTCAAGCATAATTCAGCTTGAAATTAAGTATTATAGAAGCTGGACTGCGATCTGATAATACTCATGTTTTTGTTCAAGCTGTTAATGTTGTGGGGGACATAACTAATCTGTGTTTTGTCTTATGCAGGCTCAAAAGACCCAAAAAACACCTCAGAAACCAGCTCCTGCTGTGGTTTCAGTTGCACCAGCTGTGAAAGATCCATTGGTCAAGAAGCCAGAAATTAAGTTAAAACTTGATACCCCACCAGCTTTTCTGGCATTCAAGAGAACAGAAGTCAAGGTAATGTTGTTTAAATTTTCTGGAGGAATAGTTTACATTTCACTGCACAGATATGATAATCTTAATTAGGACAGTTTTCTCTTAAGAACCATAGCTGAAAATAGTCTACTATTCCATGTGTATGAAGTAATATAATACAGTGATTTTGCATTAGCACTAAGTTTAAAAAATCTCAATTCAATTATGAGTCTGTAAAGCATCCAGCTCTTGAATGTTTTTTATACAGGAGAAAGGAGTATTTACTCAGTTTTAATGATATTTTTTATGAGCACGGCCCCTTATAATTGTGTAAAAGATGCAATTTGCTCTCTGTAGCCAAATAATATATCTTATAGTTTAGTAGTTGGAAGACTTCTCATAGTAAGAAGGGAACCCAGCTAACCTCTAATTTAGGAGGCTTCTCAGACATCTTGCCACGTGTTTGAGCTATTCTGTACACAGCTATGAGTTGGTTAAAGGTAGTAAGCCAGAAGCAGCACAACAAATAACAAAGTCTTAAACCATGACCCTTATCTAGGAAAGCAACTTAAAGTTATGGTGCTTTGTGTGCTCTAAGTAATGTCTGCCATTGCTTTGCTTGCATGGGAACTTGTGAATAAAGGCTACTGCTCAAGCGCTTACAAGTGTAAATAACTTCCACTGCAGTAGGATTATGTTCCTAGTTGAGGTTGGAAGAATGCAGTCTAATCTCATCCATTTTGTTTACAACACATCTAGTGTTATGGAGCAGATTACTTAATATAGGATCTTAATTTTAGCTTTGATCCTACCATCTATAGATGTGAATTAATTGGCATATTATCCCGAACTGAAAACTGGGAATAGAGACTATTGAGGAAACATAGTTAATGGCTGCAGAAAGTTTTTTTTCCATTCCATTGCCTGAACTGGAAGACAAAAGGTTTTTAATTATGCATTGTTGTGAGAAACAAGAGGGGAAGTAGAAGGAGAGTTTAGACACCCCTCTTCTGTGCAAAAGACTAAGATCTGCAGTACTTAATTGCTCAGGCCCTGACTTTTTTGTCTGAGCATCTGTCAGCTTGTTAAAAAGCAATGCCAGGTAACCACAATACACAAAAGCAAGGCAATTGCCTCTGCCTATACTTAGCAAGTTTGGGCTCTCTGTAATTATTTGAGTTAAACCCTTTTTTTGTAGTTTTATGATTATGATGCCATATGGTAGCCTGTTAGCTGTATAGAATGTGGTTGGTAACACAGAAGAAGGGAAAGAAAAGGTTACATGGGATTTATTTGATTGGGAAATTAAGTTAGCTGTATGTGTGTCGTTTTTGTTGTTAGTGCTGCTACCTGTAGTGGCCAGATGAAATACTGTGATGGGTGTTTCTAGGGCAAAAACAGAAGTGGAAGCTTGATCTATTTGGCCACAATGTGTTATATAAATAAATGTTACTGTCATAGTGGTTTGCTTCTTTTTAGACCTCGGCAGCAGTTTCGGGGAACTCAACCAGTACAAGTGTTTCCTCTTCAGCAACCAGTGGCCTTACAGGATGGGCTGCTTTTGCAGTCAAAACCTCCTCTGCCACTCCATCAACTACCAAACTGGGATCAACAGCACAGAGCACCAGTGGGAAACCTGCAGCCTCCTCTAATAACCAGAAACCCGTGGGTTTGTCGGGGTTGGCAGCTCCCAAACCAGGACAAGGGTCAAAAGCAGCTTCAAACAGCAGCTCACACCCAAAAAAGGCAGCACCGCCGGCAGCAACGCGAGCAAAGCGGCCGGGGACGCCGGGAATCCGTCGGCCTCCCTCAAAGGCCCCACTTCTCAGGAGTCTCAGCTCAATGCCATGAAAAGGCTGCAGATGGTCAAGAAGAAAGCTGCTCAAAAGAAACTCAAGAAGTAATCCTGCTGTGTGGTGGTGGTCTGTAAAACAGTGGCTGTCTCTTCCTTAAAGAAAATTCCAGAGTTACCACACTGAAATGTTAGTTAATTCAGGGAAGACAAAAAGATGCTCTACAGGAGGTCACTAAATGAACCTAGAAGACTAGATGAACTTAGCAGTTCTCGACTTCAAATCCAAGAACTGAATACAAAGAACTGAAGAATATTCATTTTAACATGCCTCCTGTTTTATAGCTGAAAGCTTTGAAACATGGTATTGTTAAACTTGGATTTTTTTCTATATAGAAAGAAAATATTTATGTGCATCCTTAAATTGGACTTTTAGAACCTGTCATTCTTAAACAGCACTGTTAATAAAAGTGTTATTAATCTGGGACATTGCTACTTTTTTCATACTCCATTTTCCAGTCCTTAAACTGAGAAATGCTTCTGCTGTTCAGGGTTGTCTATTATGCAGATTTAATGACGTTAATCCTAAATTATACAATTCCTTGGCGGGGGGGAGATTTATTTCTTGATTCTGAATTAACAATGGAAAATATTCTACTTGAAGTGAGTATTTTAAGTGGTCTCTTATTTTTTATATACTGAGAACCTTCAGTGGTCACTTGTGCTATAATCCTCTGTAGAAGGCAGAGCATTGGCAGAAGGTGAATGGCCCCTCACCTGTAAGGGTGAAAGAGCTAACACTGTATTATCAAGCTCTTCTAGGTGAAGAAACCTAGAACTGTCCTATTGTAATACAAATGGAAAATAAGTGGAAGATGGTATGCATTAGAATTAAATAATCTAGTTGAAGCACATCTAAAATCTATTGAATTGATTTCTAATGTTTTGATGTGGGGGAGGAAAAAAAAAGAGAAGGAAATGAAAGGAAATAATTTTGGGAGCCTGTGCATTAGCCTCCTTCCTGACACCTGAAACATGGGAGACCTTTGAATCTTGTAAGTATTCTGTGCTCTAAGTACTGCTGTAAAACTCAAGTCTTGAATGAGTTTAAGTAGAAATGCCTTCCAAGCTATCTGGGAAAATGTAGTTTCCAATCTAAATTGTTGCACTTGTAGCCTTTATCATTTTTAAAATACAAGGGAGGAGCCAAGGCCAGGGACCTCTTTAATCTGGTATAGTTAGTGACAATGATGACTGAAGTCTATATAAAGTGTTAGATAAAATGTGGAGGTTTTGTTGTAATCTGCTCTTAAAGGAAATCTACTAGAATTTTCAAATTAGTAGGAAAAATCTTTCTAGCAGTTTAGTGGGAGGTGGTAGAGATGGAAGTAAATGTACACAAACGCCTGCCTGCCTTTATTTTGCTCAAACTTTTGTAGCCTAGAGGTTCTGGTCCTGTCTCCTCCCCTTGATTTGTCTTGTAAATTATAATTGGAAGAAAAACTGGAGAGAGGAAGAATAAAACTTGTACTGGTCTGGAGTTTCAGGAGTCAAATATTTAACGTCTATGTAACCTGGGTTGGGGATCCTAATGTGCCCTTAGAATTATATAGACTACAAATGTGATCATGTTGAAAGGGCAGACATGATCTGAATTGAGGTGTTTATCCTGCTGTGACATTCAGTGAAGAAGATTGCTTTTTGTCCCCTTTCTGAATGGGAGCAGGGATAGTCAGAAACAAGATTGTTTGTAAGTGCCAGAAATATCAGGTATGTTAGATGCTAAAATAAAAACTTGTAGTCTCAGGTTTTTTCAAATCTAAATGTTTAGAGACCTTGTTTCTTCATGGAAACTATAGTTTCAGATTTTGCATTCACAAGGGTCAATAAAAAGCTTAATTTTAACTTTGCATTTCTTGTTGTTCCCAGTGGGATACTCCAAGACTTGTATGGGAGCTGTCATACCTGTTCCCCTCGTTATTGCTGAGCATGTCGGTTCCAGGAGGAAGCGAAGCAGCTGCTGTGGGATGACAGAGGGAGAAGCTGTGCTGGGGCAGGGCTGCCTCCAAGCGTGTTCCAGCACAACGGCGGTGTCCAGGTAACTCTTTGCTAGCAGCGTTCTAGGTTCTCTGCCTAACTGCTAGTACTGATAATAACTCGAAAGAGGCTTTGGGGAGAGGCATTCATCTATGGGCACAGGGAGTGTTCAAGCTCAATACGCTAAATTCCCAGCTCGAAAGGGTCAGTAGCTTGGTTTCTTTGTGGCCCTGGAGCCTCCTCAGTGCTGGTGCAGGCTTGTGCTTTGCATGGTTGCTGTTAGAAGGAAGCATGTATATACTGCAGCTGCCTGGCAGAGGCATGGAAAAAAGGGTTTTGCCTTCCTATGTTACCTGTGTCTTCAAGGATGATTTAAAAATATCAGCAAAAAAGAGGAATTCAGAATCTTTTATTGCCTCTGGATCAAGCTCTCTTTCCTGTTCTCTAGCACAGAAGATGTTTTTAGTGTTGGTATGGTAGAAAAAGACATCACTTGCAAATGGATGGTATTTTTGCCTCCTAACTGTTAATCTGAAGAATATTGCCTACACTCTGAAGTGGAACATGCAGATAAATTTTTTTTCAGGGCTAGAATGTCAAGGTATTTGCTCCAGTATTAAATCTGCTTCTCCTAGGGAGGTTCAAGATGCAAAAGTGCCTCAGTTGCACCTCAGCATATGGATAGTTTTGTTTGGGAGCTCCTGGGAGCTTATGTTTGAACTCTGCAGCTGGCTCTGCAGGTACTGGGTCCGGAGAGAACAAAGCAGGGTACAAATAGTTTTTCCTTTTCAGATTGTGGTAGCTATCCCACTTAAAATTTCTTTGAGACCTGGTTCAAGACTATCTAGATGTTTTACCTCTAGAAATCTGGTAGAAATTGACTGTAGGTATCCCCTACTCATTTTAGGATGAAATACCTTGTGCTATACTGCTTAGGCAAACTTGTCTTTTCCCTCCAATAAGGTGGAATTGAGAGAGTGTTTGCTGATACTGTTATTAGCAAAATCTGTAGTAGAGCTGCAATTTATACGAACAAAAGACTTTCTCTATTGTACCTTCACTGACTTACTGAAATACAAAGTCTCCTTGTTTTGGTATAAAAATGTCAGTTAGGATTGCTGTTCTTTGAAGTGTTATATCGGCAAGGATTTAAAGCATAGACCTAGTCTTTTAAACAGTGTTTTGCTTGAATAGATTGAAGGGAATGGGTGTTTTCTGCTTTGAAGTTACAGTTAGGGTAGAATTAACAACTGTTTTTGTGGGAGGCAGCCTGTTTTACAGTATTCAGCTGAATTCATGTTTCAGACTGAGGAATCCAGCATAGGGCAGAAAGAATGAAGGCATTAGAATGAAGTTTGTAACTTTTTATGTAGGAAAGATGACTAGGAAATAGTCTTCTGGCTTTCTGTCATCAATTTGGGTTGTTCTGTGACTTACTATAAAAGTAGTCACCTAATGTTCCTTATCCTTTTTGTAAATTGATGGGGTAATATTTTCCTTCCACTTAAATATGATGTTTTTATCCATGTGCAAATTCTGATACCCTTAGTGTTGTGGATATAATCCTTGTGTTCCATTAAAAGCTCCTTCTAGGATTAGGGGTTCCTGATGGTGTCTGGATATAACAAGGAAGAGCTGGAATCTAGCCCAAAGTTCTGCAATAAAGTGTAGTAAGAAGCTTTATTACAAATCACACCAAAACAGATTGGACACAGCAGTAATAAGTTACAGCTACAGGAGCAGCTAGGAAAGAGCAGAGCTGACCTGCTGTGTGGAAACTTGAAGTGTATTTTCAAGCTTGTTCAGTATTTTGATAACAAGTTCCAGTATTTTAATATGTAAGCTAGGTTGTAAACTCGGCCCTGTTCTGAGGCAACTGTCCATTTTCCTTGCTCTGCTTATTTTGTAATGACTTTTTACAGTTGATAACAGAAGAGTTCAATAGCATATAAACCTTTATGCATCTCTTCAGGAAAAAGACAACAAAACTTTACAAAACAATTTATTATTGCAATAACTTAAAAGATTTTTCATAATTTCTGAACAAAAAATTATAAGAGGAATTATCAGTAATAGAGCCCCAGCTATCAGCTTTGTCATGACCAGATTTGTAATTGAAGGTATGAGGTCTGTTTCATATACCTGCCTCTTTAAAAGGTATTTCAGAGTAACAATGAGAGGCCTCTAATATTTGAAGTAACTACTCAGTGAAGCCTCCTAAGATGCAATGTCAAAAGGATCAGTCCTCAGTCTGTGCTGAAAAGGTGGGTCCTTGGTAACGGTTTTTGGGTACCCTCCAAGCAGAGGGAACGTGGTGCAGCACAGAAGGCTGCCAAAGATTGCAGCCAGAAACTGGGCTGTGCTTTGGCTCAGACACTGAATTCCAGGTTATTGCACAGAAATCAATGGCAACACTAAATAGATCCCCTGAAGGAAGAAATACTTCAGTTTAAATGGAGCCCATCTTGGAAATGTTTTTGAAAGCTTACTGCCTCCATGGTTCAAGTCAATAAAATTAACATTTGAATATATCCATGATTGGTCTATTAAACCTTAGCCTGTCCTAGTTTCAATCAAAATAAATCAGTTTTGTCATTAACAGGAAGAAAACTTAGTGCTGTAATCTTCTCTACATTAAAGAAACAATCATGAAAACATTGCATAGTTTTTAAGTTTCTGAATCCTAACAGAGGAGCTTCTAGCATTTAAAGCATTGAGTGATGTGTCTGAGCAGGTCTAATCTGAATTTCTGTAAATCTCCTTAATGTAGGCAGGCTTTAGATTCCAAGAGCTTCCCTTCATTTTTATAAATTATAGTTTTCATTCATGTGTTTCACAGATAAAAGCTTGCAATATATGTCATCTCATCAAATTATAACAGCTGAAATTTTAGATTTCTGAAACGATTAATCTAAGCGTAACCAAGTATTCTTTGACTCACAAGTTAGAGAGCATAAGAAAAGATAAAATGGTTGTGTACCTTTTTCAAAAGTATAAATTATGGGTCTTATCCACAGACTGGAAATTTGCATCCTCTTAGTCTGCAAATTTCACAGAAATTCTATGGAATTTTAGCGGCTGGCTCCTTTGTTTTATCCTTCATTCTCAGTTGTATCAGGACAGCAGCATTTGAATACTGAGATACCTTCATAAAGCCCGAGTTTTCATAGGGAACATGTACAGTGCTCTGTCAAAATCAGGGCCCTCTATATGACTCAAGATGAGCACTCAGAGCTAAGACTTAGGATTTTTGACTCTAGCTCTTTCATTGCCGTATCTTAATTACAGTATCTGCATCAAGCCTATTCAATTTAGTCTTTTAAAAACTTTCAGTTAATACAAAGTATGGATTGCATCCAAATAAAATATTCTGAAATGTTAAAGACACGTTGGAAAATCTTATGTTCGTTCTTCCCTGAATTTTCAGGTATAAAAGTCAAAGTAGTGCAAACTGTAGTAGGGTAGGATCAGTTCTATTCTTCCAGTCCCTTCATCTGAGCTGATTACCCAACCCTGGTGGCTTTTCTTCATTTAACCTACAGGCAAAGTTATTTGTAATAACAATTTAAGTCATGAATATAAGGGATGGGGATTTGTTTGCTCATCAGGAAATGGCAAGGTTTAAGTGCCTGAGCTGGTGTACAGTTAGACAAAACAGTGTGGTAGCTATTAGGACTGCTCATTGGATTGCAGTACCTCAGATTCAAACACCAATCTCTGGATGGCTATCTCAGTTTTAAAAGCTTCTCTCATATGATTTAATCCAGCACAAATGTCAGGATTGCATCTCTGATTCACTGCATTCATCATCTGAGCAAACTCGGGAATATTCCCTACCTTTTTAGCATGATCAGATGAAAATATGGGACACTTAAGAAAATGAAATTGGATTCACAAGTGTAGCAAAATGCTATTTGCATCAGCTTCTTAACTCCTCTCATCTTTGGCCAGTTAGTTTTTACTACATCTTGGTAAAGATTTCAATCATTTTATTATCATACCCCACACTTGAGCAACATGAGGAAGAAATTTACCAGCCAACAGCTTTAGTGCATACCCTTGCCCTTGATGAGCAACCTTTCCCCATACACATCTATTAGTATTGTCACTTTAATGGTCAGCTGGTAATTAGGAATTATGCAGCTATGCAGAATAACCTGTCAGAGGCTTGCATTTCACTCGCAACTGTTTCAAGCATAAACTTTTTTGCCTTTTGCACCATTTAGCACAAGGTCCTTGTTCCTCATTAGAGGTCCGGGGTGTTATTCTTAGCTAGTTTCATCACAGTTTAACAGTTTTGAAGGTACTTTAGTAAGATATATAATATACTCTGATTCCAAAGAATGTTAAATCAGCTCATCAATATATCCTTCAGTGTCCATATAATGTCAGCCACTTTGGGAATGAGAATGATGATTTTGTCTGGAAAAGAGATCTTGGCGCGTCTTGAGTCTGAGCTTGTACACTAAACATGTCTGTATATGAACTAAGGAATCAGATGGGCAGTAAATATTCGTGGAATAGCACTTGACTTTTTTTCTCCTAAAGCATGGGTTATTAGACTTGGGAAACTTAAGTTCTTTCAGTAGCAGATCCTGCAATATAAAACTGCTAATACGGAAATATTTTTCAATCCTGATGCATCTTCATATTGCTACAAACTGTTTCCTGTGATATGAAATAGCTGTGTAATTTTTCAATATTAACTTCTGTATTTCACATTACTTCCTTTTGTGGCACCCCAGCATCCTCACATTTCTGTAACTTAACTTGTTCTTTCTCTGTGATTAGCCATTGCTGCCAACATAATCTATATGTTTTAAGTTATAGTCTAAAAAATGTTTCTTACAAAAATGAAATTCGTTTTCTTTTCCTAGCCCAGAGAGGAAGGTTCACTGCAAAAATGGCTGAAGATAAGACATCCAAAAGCTCAAGTTCTGAGAAGGGTCTGTGGTGATTAAGACAGCAGTTCATGAAAATTCATTCTGAACTACAGAATCTCTGAAGACAGAGGCTGTCCTTTTTCAAGGTTAATTTTTTTTCGCCTTGAATGTTATTTGCTAAATACTGTGGAAGAAAAGCATAAATTTAGATATGATTTGTATTTGTATGTTGACTTTTGATGTAGGACGCTGTTTGACAAAAGAGAAAACTATGGGGTAATGAAAAAGGGAGCTCTTCAGGACATTAATCAGAATCAGTCTTCCTCTTAAATGCGTTTTCCTTCATATCTTGACAAGGTGATGGCTTTTGGAGAATGGAAGTTCTCAATATCATCTGTGTGCTGTACTTGATATGGCTTCTGTCCATCACTTGTGAGTTTGCCTTGCTGCAAATGATAATAGATTATTATTCTGTCTCCTTCAGAGAAACTGGCTCAATGGACCTTTGTGTCCCTAAGCGTATGTCATCTTCCCAAGGTAGTTAGATGGTACGTATCCTTTCTGACCTTTGGCTTCTGCTAGCCACCACTCTTTATTGCCACTCAGGTCAGAAAAACGAAGTATCCTAACCCTCTGGTATTCCTGAAGACTGAGTTCCTGATCATTTCTTGCTTGAAATGCATAAACAGCATAAAATGTCTGAAAAAGGAAAGACACAAAAATCTGAATACAGAAATAACTGCATTTTACACCTTACACTGTCATTTTATATTAGTATGAATTATGTGGATACAAAATGTGTAATATACAAACTAGTGTGTAATTAGTCTATTATGGTTACACAGAGTACAAATAACAGGGCCAAGAAAAAGTAAAATTGAAAAAATGTAAATATTTGTCCATGGAACAAAGAAACAAACCAAGCTCTGTGGTACCATCCAAAGAGCACCCCAAGTTAATAAGATCTTCAATTTTCATTGAATGTCAGCAAGCTTGGAGTGACAATCTGAGCATTTACAGCAAGGTTTCATCAATGAGAACCACCTTTCATAAACCTCCTGCACTTAAATGTGACAACTGGTAATGATTCCCTCAGATTATCTCAGCAGCCAAATATCCTTTCTGCAGTACTCTCATCTGGAAATAGTAATAACACAGGTCACTTCTGTGCCTTGCTATCACTGTTGCCCTAGCTTTCTCATCACAGGTAAGTGGGGGTGGAAAACAGAACCTAGGTATTTCTGAGGCCTCCACTCCGTAGGAAAGCCTTGAGGCACTCTATGGCAGGCAAGGTCACCTGCTTCCCTGAGACAGAGCTGTGACTCATTTCTAAGTGATTATTTTTTCTCCACCTTGTAGCTATTTAAGAAATGCAAAGAAGAGCAGAGGATAATGGGATGTGGAATCCTTGTCGTACTGACAGGTTAGCAGAAGCCTTTTGTGATATAAGGGGAAAACCATTTAAATTGAGTGTATATTTTTGGATTTGAAACAGGAAAAAGACAACCACATTATGTATCACACTTACTTGCTGATCATCCACATCTTGAATGCCATCAATTTCTGTCCCATTAGTTGTGGAATTTTTGCAGAAGGTGGCAGGAGAAGAGTTAGAGTTGTGGTCACTCATGCTGTGTCCTGAACTTACACAGCTGTCAGTGGAGGGCCGTGAGGAGACAAAGAGGCTGATGTTATCAAAGTCGTCATCACAAAAGCTGTTGTCTGTTATGTCCTTCTGCACCTTGGCTGGGTTGTAAGGCTTCAGGAAGGAGGAATACACATACCCTTTAAGGACTAGATAGTAGAATAACAGAGAAATATGTTTCAAAACCAACCACTTTAGGCAGCTGTCTGTGTGAGAGGCAGACAGAGGGGGCTAGAATGGAAAGAAGTCAGTAGCCTTAAGAGAAGGTGTTATTGGGATGTTTGTGCAGGTAACTTACTTCCTGTGTCAACAAGCCATCTGCTTGTACTGCCGAAGGGGTCCTTTTGCTCCACAACAGCCACCAGCTCTCCTTCATGTAAATCAATATCAAATTGCTGTGTGGCATTGCATTTGCGCTTAGCTTGATACAGCAGTTCTCTGCTGTATGTAGATAACAGCTTGGACCTGTGCTCTTCTGTTTGGTGTGGGGTTTCAAGCTGAAAAGAATGAAAACATTCATAGACCATTAGTCTGAGGTCATTTCTAGAGCATCAAGGGTGTATAATAGACACAGGTGTATACTGCCTGTGACTGTAGGCTGTATATTTTTTGCATACAGATAAAAGAATTTTTTAAAGAAAAAAAAACAGTAGTCTCTAGTGTTCTATGTGTATGGAATTTTTTGCTCTACAAGTGTGAGATGCTGTTAACTGCTTGAAACACATCCAATCAGTTTGCTCTGAGGGGCAGAGCAGGAGGCGCTGCATACCAGTGTGACCATAATATGGCACAGTAGCAAGAGCATGTGTGCCTTATGGGTGCTAGAAGGGATCTACAGTTTCTTTGGCTTCTGCAGTAAATCTGCACCTGAGTTTATTTTACTATACACTATAAGCTTTGAAAGTGTTTAATTAGATGGGGATCTAGGCACATGCAGATTTTCTGGTGGATTTTTTACATTTTCTGAACTGGCTGTGTGTGAATATATTTGTGTTCATAAATACATGCACAAATACAAAGGACCATAGCTGAAAAAAGTGAAAAGTTATTAGATGAAGATGCTCAGCAAGACTATTTAGGGAAGCATCTGAATGTTGTATGTACAGTTAATGAGCCTAAAGATCTAAGGATTGTCAGAGATGATTTCAAGTAGAATTTCAAGATATTAACATGAAGAGATAGGAAAACCTTCAGAAACTACCAGTGAATGGAAAAGCTTCATTCCAACAACCCAATTCAGGTTCCCACTGAAGGGACCCAGTGCAAACCTCTAGGTGGCATAAAAGCAGATTTGTTTCAGAAGTGATCAAAAGAAGATGCTTCATCCACAATTTGGGAGTATGACACACACCGGTGTTGGGACAGGCTTCTTTTTCTCCAGGCTCAATTTTCTTTCAATAAAGGTTGCACTGCTGTTTTCTTTTACAAAGTTCAGCTTGTGAACCTCTTCGATCAACTGATTCTGCACTTCACAGATGCTTGAGGAAGACAGCTGCAAACACAAAGGTGGGTTAGATCTTATGAACAAGATGGTAGGGAGACTTCAGACAGTAGATGTGGTGTTGTGGGCTGAATACTAGGAATGGGGAGATCTGTTAAGTTACTGTTATATCCTGCAGAGCCCATACTGAGCTAGGTATGAGACAGAAAGGAAAGAGCGAAAGATCCTCGCTAAAAAAAAATTATAATGATTACTATTAGATTTAAGAACACACTGATATAACTAAATTTAACTAAAGTATTCCCAACAGTATTGAAAATTGTGAAATGAAACAGTGATTAAAATGAAAATGAGTGAACAGCAAGAAATGATAAAAATGAGCAGCCTTGTACTTATGCTACTGAGTTGCTTTCAGATGCAAATGTGCATCAGCAGCTACCACAGAGCAGCCAATGTGCTGTAAGACTCCAGGTAACTACCCCCACAGCTGTGTGTTTATGAAATGGCTGCTACCAGGTCTAAGCTAGTTGGGTTGGTCTGTGGCACCAGGTAAATGCTTTCAGCCTATGCCTTACCCTAAATGTTGTTTGCTGCTTAAAATAGAAATATATATATAGACAAATTATACTACAAACAATGCTTTATAACAGCTTTCAAAACAATCCTTTCCATATTGTAACATGTGTAATATGATATGTAACATATGGATTATAGGGATGCAAATCCTTAATGCAGAAAAAGCTCTTGTTTTCTCATCTAAAAAGTGCAGCTCTGTTTTGACCCTGACCTTGCTTTCTTAATTTTTCTCAGCTACAAGTGACTGGGAAGTGTTGTAATCAACCCCTGGTGGAAAGGAATACTCCAGCTGTGTCTTATATGTAGTGTCTTGTGCAGGCATTGTCACCTAAATGTGGCTCTGTTTCAGGTGAGTGGGCTCACAGTTATGGAGGCAGCTTCGCTGCTGTGTTTCTCAGCATTCAGCTCTTCCAGGGAAAGATAAAACAGAATTTAAACTGTGATTATTTTTTTCCTCACAAATTAGTAAAGAATAATTTCTTGAGAAGCTTAACATGGTGACCACAGGGCACAGCAAGAATTGGCTGGAGGAACTAAACTCCTTGGCAGCTCAGAGGCACACTTGCTATCACTGGCTACATCAGTGAAATCATTTAAATTTTCTATTCCTTAATGTCTTGAGAGTTTGCAGGAGCTTCTGTGGCATATTTGGGTTTAAAAGCAAATTGCTTATAATAGAAATAATTAAATCAGATTTTCTAGCCTGCTTCTGTCCTGAAGTCTTCTCTGTGACTCCACAGATGTAGCAGTAGCAGAAGTGTTCATGTACTTTATTGGATTTCCTGCATTTTCTAGGCCGCTTGTTAGACCCAAACAAGTTAAGGCTAAAATGTTAGCAATGCCTCCTTTTTGGTTTACTGTAATGTTATCACCATTAATATCACTGCAATAGTGCTAGTCTACCTATTAGTAAAAATGTTGAAGGTGGGCAAAATTTAAATGCTAAATTTGCAAAGTATAAAAACAAAAAACAGGGTTCCTTGTAAGGATGTTCTAAGTATCTCCAGCCAAATAATACAGAAAGAAGACAGACTTATAGCTATGTCCATCTCCAACATCCTTACTGGAACAGGAACCACCATAGCAGAGTTGGCCTGAAGTGCTGCACACATGATGTCCCTGAGGAGGGTAATGAAGCAATGCAAGCAGTTCAACACAATCTTCTTGGCTGCTCGGTTGAATATCTGAAGTTCTTCGACTAGCTGGGCATTTAGAGCCTCATAGTCTTTCTTTGCCAGGTCCAGCTCTTCTCCTGCTGACCTCTCAAGGCAGCTGTTATAGTCCAGCAGTTTGTCGTAGCGCTTCTGAATTAGCTTTTGGGGCCCTGGAAACAAGGCCTGTAGTCCTGACAGAGGAGCCAATATGAGCTTGTCCAGTTGAACCATCTGGAAAATTATAAAGCAAACCTACATATTACTTCATTTTTTTTAATGAAGAGGTTACGTCTGATAAGGTTGCAGCCTAGGCTGCTAATAGGACTTCACAAAGCATTGCTGTTGGAGACAACCTCATGTAGGGTCTAGCATGAGCTGGAGACTCCTTCATAACATGGCAAAAGAGGCAATTGTTTTGCAGTTAAAGTATCTGAAAACCATTTCACTGTTACCAAACAATCCCTTGGAGCATGTAGCCCACAATACTGCTGTCAGCATATGATCACTGGGGAAAAACTGAGGCAAGGATCAGTGAAGGGGTCAAGAGAACTATCAGAACTGAAGGTAGAGGGTAGGTGAGCATACTGCTTAGTGCCTGAGCTAGCTCCTAATGTCATAATATGACACTCTGGTCAAAGTGGGATTTCCATAATTATTATGTCAAGATAAGTTTTAGAGGAAATAAAGTCTTGTTAAGCAGCATTCTTCCTGTTTAATGATATCAAAGTGTTCTTGTGGGTTTTTGTTGTTGCTTGTTTGCTTTTTTGTTTTCTAGAAACAGCTGTAACTCAAGCCCTGTTTCTGCAAACATGCAGGCAATCACTTGATTAAAATATGCTGCGCCTGTTTTTATTTCATCTAAATTTTTTATCTGAAGTAATCAGTAAATTGAGCACTGAGTAAAAGAACAAAATATTTTTCCAAATCTACTAGATTCAACATATTAATACTGCACAAGAAGTTTTATTCTTGTCACTTGTTCAAATATAGCACAAGCTTGTGATGAGTGAAACTGTCATGTTAAGGCTCAAGGATTTTCTATATGAAATAAATTGTAGGGCCAAGTCAGAGAATAAGAGGTGGGTGGCATCCTTCCTTTCCATAACACCACAGAGGAGCCAGAAGTGCTCCTGCAAAGCAGTGATAGATATTTTTTTGCTTAGTAGAATCAAGTATTATAGTTCATATGGGCCTGAAAGTAAGATGCTATTTGAAAAGCTAATACATTTGAGTGTTTTTATTTTATTTTTTTATTTCTTTTTAATTTTTATGGGCTATATGCAGATTTTAAAAGCTTTCCCTATATCAAGGCTAGGATGGTACCTGAGAAATTTCATAGATGTGCTTCCAGGAGTTGATAACTTATGAGTAAAACAAAAATCACAAAATCGACTCAAACTGTGAGTATTAGTAAAACCTCTAGCAAAAGCAGAGTTCTGCTCTAAATTGAATTTTATCTCATTTCATGTAGAAACTCGACCTCCCCCATCTTCCCCTGTGGTTTCCTAAGGTGGTCTTTTTATTCTCTTCTGTCCTGAGTCTTGCCCACATATACATTTTCTCACAGATAGCTGTGTAACATTGAATTTTGCAAAAACTTACAAGGCCTCCACAGAGATTTTCAGTGTTGTTCAGTTTAATTGAGCTGTCATTGACTTCATTTTCTTTATCTTGCAAAATTTCTTGAAGCCCAATTATGTTCTGTGCAGCCAGATGTATGGAATCCTAAATGAGAAGATAGTACAAAGAAGAAAATGTAGCATGATTTCTTTAATATATTGCATCCACTCACTTAGGCACTGCAAGAAGACTGATGGAATTCGAGATATTCTCCATTTGTGATAACCAAATAGATATTAAAGCAGTTTCTAATCATTATGTGTTTACCGTGACAATATTTTCCATGTCAACTCTTTAAGAATAATATTGTTTGTTTGGCTGAAAGAAAAAGTAATCCTGAAACTAATGAGCTTCCTATTGCAGGTTAGCTCTGCTTCAAGCAGCCAGCTCAAGACTCATGCAGTCTCCAAGGCCCGTTTTGGAAAACTGATTAGGAATGAAGTGGTGCATTTCCCTTAGAGTGAATTTTAGCCTTAATGAAGTCTGGGTGAGTGCACAGGATTTCCCTTGCTTGCTCAATGGAACAAGGTGCATTTGTGATGAGCTCTGCTCAGCTGGTTAGTGATCCTACTTACTTCTCAAGCAAGCTTACACTTTGAAGGACTTTGCACATTCTACAAAGCTGGTAACTCATCCACAAGAAGGAAAAGTTGGTAAGTCACAAGCAAAAGCACATTTTTGCAGAGGAGGATTAAAGTGAAGAGGTATACAGCACTTTTATCACTCTGTAAATCTAATGCTATCCCATAGTTCAACACAGCATGAAGGACGGAGTCTTTAGTATGTGTTTTAGGACATAATTCATGTGGCTACAACAATTCTTCATTTTGGTGAGAAGCAGTAGGTGAGGTGAGGGTGACCTCAGTATGAATGAGGCCTTGCCATGAGCTCAGTAATGCAGTAGAAGCACAATTTGTGTGCTGCAACTTGTAATGCAGCCAGGCCTGCTTACTCTTAATTTGTTTCTTCCTAGCCAATGGCAGAAATGTGTTGAACTGGTTATGGATCTGGTTTGTGGCCACACATTTCCTAAAACAGCATGTACCTACCTGTAGATGCTGTGAGAAGAATGAGATGTTCTTCACGCAAAGTTTCACTGCCTTTTCTAAACTTCGAAACAGCTTTTCTTCCTTATTAAAAGTCTGATCTTTCACCTAAAATAGATATTTTCACTTTTAGCAAGGTTCCTTTGTGCTACCAAAGTAATGAAAAAAGTGTTTAGAGCATTGCTGGAAAAATCTAAAGCCTTCCCTCAATGCTTTCCTTTTGAGAAAGAACAGAGGGTTTCTCTAATTCTCCCCAAACTACCTATTCCAGCTTTGATCCAGGAAAAGTCAAGGGACTACATGACAGCCCTCTTATTTTTGGCCAAGTCTTTTGGTAGTAGGGCACTATAAGCATGTCTGTATTACCAAAACCCTTCATTTACTCTATACTGATGCCCTATTTGTAAAAATTGCAGTAAAAACAGAAGGCTGCTCTTGCTGTCATGGCACTGCTCCGAGCACTGGTTTTGGTGGCTGGGGACATTTCCCTCAGGAGGGCCGCAGATGGTGCTGTTGCCTCTAGAGCAAGACCTGCTCTTGCCTGGTCATCTCATCTAGTTGGGAATGAGGTGGCTTTCTGCTCTCTGAAGAATCCCTGGGAGCATTTTTCTATCTGCCTACTTTTGACTTGAAGCATGAGAGAAATCTCACAGTGGGTTTCCAGTGGCTTTGCTGTAAGCATTGCAGTGTCTCTCAGATGTAAACCGTGAGCTTTTGCAGCCTTCACAAGGCACAGAGGGCTGATCTTTTAGCAGATCTGCCCTGTTTTGAAAGTCATTTGCAAGTGTTTGCAAATGGAGTCTGCAAGCTGGAGGAAAAAAAATATTTTTAAAAATCCAAAAAAAGCAGGAAACAGACTGATAAATGAAAGAAAGAAAGATCTCGTCTCTTCTCACTCAAATGTAGCTCCATGTGTATCTCTAATTTGTACTTTTGTCAGTGTTCCAGTCTGCCATGGAGTTTGGTGGGAAAACCAAGGAAAATACCAGAATTTCCACTGTGCGTATAAATGAACAGAAAAATGAATGTGGGTAGTTTGTGTCAACCACAGGAGGAAACTGCTGATGAATAACAAAACAGGAAAAAACAACACAAATCTTGAAAGGTCACATCTAAGATAAGTGACTTGGTATCAACTGTGTATCAACTGTCTTGTCTATTGAGGTGCACTAAATACCATTTTCAAGGTCAGTTGTAGTTGATTTTCTTTGAGATTTACATTTAAGATTTTCTAAAATGTTTATCCTGACAGCTTTTGAATTACCTCAAAACTAGGAAGGTGTATTTTCTTGGGGGCACCCACTGGATTTATGACAGTTCTTTGCCACTGGTTGTTTTGACAGTTGCAGGTCTTCGCACATGTAGAGGCACTCATTGCTTTTACTGATCAGAAAATAAGTGTTATTGATCTTCTGTGATGAATTCAGGACTGAATGTTATGGTGCAGACTCCAAGGGACTGAACGTGTTATGAGCACCATCAACAACCCTTGCTAGCCTGTCCCCAAGCAGCTGATCTCAGCATGAGCTTCAAAAAACTACTGGTCATTTCCTCTCTGGAGATGTTCCAGAAACTCTTAGATGCAAAAGAAAAGGTGGAAAATACATTAGGTTATTCTCTGTTTCAATCAGAGTGATCTTTTTTGTCTTCTCTGGCACTCAGAAAACGGCTTTATAGATGAAGCAGAAGAGCAACACCCCAAATCTATTTCCAAACATTGGTGGGGAAAAGAACTTTGTGCAAAACCAGAACTAAGACTGTCAATGCAAATGGATGAGTAAGTACCTGAGGCGCTCCTCCTGTCAGTATTTTCAGATGACCAGTTACCCTCTTGGATTTCTTGCTAATGGAGTGAATATTCAGTCGGGAGAACTTTTCTTTAAGGGATTCATCATCATCATTTCTCTTATACTTCAGTACTGAAGACAGAATTTCATGACATTAATAATCTGTATTCACAGAGTTGAGCACACAAATATGAAACCATTGAGACCAGACACTGATGTCACTTGCAGTAATCTCATGTGAAAATACCTGAGATGATGAAAACCATGTTACCGATCCTTGCCTTGGGAAGAGTGAGTTAAGGCTTCAAATGACAAGTCTGTAGGAAAAATCACTACCACTCTGTCTTTATTATTAGTGTTTACAACTCTGTTACTGACCATGAACATGGGTATAACATGGATTCTGTTTTCTTCTTTTTTTTATGGAGTGTGTAGTCCCTGTGAAGTAACATAGCTGGCAGAGGACATGCAGCATCAAGATATCTATTCCATCAAGATATCTATTCACCTTAAGCTCAGTGCAGAGCTTAAGTAACACCCACTGAAATTGTAATGTGACTGAACTTGAAACTTCTCTTGTAATCTTGTACCTTTTCCTTACCTAAGTCTTTCCTCCTTTTGAGTTCATTAATGTTCACATTAATGTTTTTCATAGCAGAAAGGGCATGTTGTAGTGCCTTGTGGTCAGGATGAGAAACAGGAGTTGAATTCAAGAGCTCGCAGAGTAACAGGGGATATTTCATCACCCGTTGTACTGGTTTAATCATCAGGGATCCCATGTCCATTAGATTTGTCTTTCCTCTGTAATTTATACAAAAAGAAATGATCACATAAGCAGAAACTACTTAAATCATAGAATGCTTAAGGTTGGAAGGGACCTCTAGAGGTCATCTAGTCCAACCCCCCTGCACACGCAGGGTCACCTAGAGCACGTGGCACAGGACTGCGTCCAAGCGGGTTTGGAAGATCTCCAGAGAAGGAGACTCCACAACCTCTCTGGGCAGCCTGTTCCAGGGCTCTGTCACCCTCACTGTTAAGAAATTTTTTCCTTAAGTTCCTGTGGAACTTCTGGTGCTTCAGTTTTCGGTTGTTTCCTCTAGTTCTGTTGGTGGCCACCAGGGAAAAGAGGCCAGCACCATCCTCCCCACTCCCTCCCTTGGGGTACTCATAGACACTGATCAGGTCCCCTCTCAGCCTTCTCTTCTCCAGGCTGAACAGGCCCAGCTCCCTCAGCCTCTCCTCATAGGGCAGATGTTCCAGGCCCCTGATCATCCTTGTAGCCCTGCACTGGACTCTCTCCAGCAGCTCCACATCCTTCTTGTACTGGGGGACCAGAAGACAGAAACTTTTTGTTATTTCTCTCAAGTCATTGAAGCTGTTTCTTTTTATGCTGTTCAGTTGAGCTTTCAGCCACAGAAAATATCAAAAACCAGAGCACTGCTTTGCACTGAGTCATAGAGATGCAATTACCACTTATGTCAAAAGTAAGACACGTCTGTCGGGGAACATGGGCAGTTGTAAATGAAACCATCCTCTTGCCCCCCACACCAGTGAGACAGGTTTTTTTCCTGATTTTTCTGTATTTTCAGCAATTTGCCAGACTATTGCTTAGACATTGCCTCTGAAATTGTGCCACTCGGACTGAGGGGGTGTATGTGGTACAACTTACATACCACAACACCAAAGAAGGGAGATGTAGGTAGAAAAAATAAACAACAGGAAATTTAAGAAATGCATGTAAGTGGGGGTATAAGCAGTGGCTATTACATCCTGTTCTGGCCCCTCAACCTTAAAGATTGCAATGTCTCCTCACTATGAGTAACTGGGATGCCCGTGTACTGCTGCATCCTGTCTCACAACACTTCTCATCTTACCCCTGGGAAACCTGTCTTTTCCCTGCTCTATTTCCCTATGGGGTTCCAGCAGGTTATATCTAAGGGTTAGAGGCTGCGCGATTTGCAGGTCAATTCTTCCGAGCCTGGAAGGAAATGGGGGAGAGGGCAGGAGCAGCCACAGGCATTTTCATTTCCATCCCTGGGGCTGGTAGACACAAGCCGCCTTGACAAAGCAAGGAGCACCAGAGGGCCAAGCCCTGGGGTCAGGGCTGGCTCCTACTGAGGCTGTGGCTTAGTCTTTGCCTGGGGGAAGTTCTGCTGTTGTGGCACAATATTGAATTTTGCCACCTGTAAGGATGAGGAAAAACACACTTTCTTGTATTTATGCCAGGGATAACAAATTTCAGTATTCCTGGGGAGCTTCAGACTAGCCCTGCTAACATGCTCAGGTTTCTTCATGTCCCATGCCGCTAAGCTGAGCCACCTACCAGCAGCTGCTCACAGCCCGTACCTATCCCTTCCTTGCAGGCTTTGCCCAATTTGTGCTTCTTGGCAGCTCAGTGCCAGCAGGGTCTATTTTCTCTCCTGAGCAAACCGGGAAATGCTCTGCCAGCAGCGCTGACCACAGATCTCCCCGTGGAGATGGGGGCAGCTGTTGGCAGCAGTGTGACGCTTTCCCTTTGCGTGCCTGAAAAGGCTGCCCTGGAGAGAAAAAAGTTGCCCAGAAGTAAGTACAGACAATATAATGCTAGGAGGAGAAGGATTTCTGAATGTGGAAAGATATGGAAATCACACAAAATAGAAGGAAAGTACCAAAAGCACCATTTGATTTTGCAGGCTGGTATGTATTGTTTTGTGCAGCAGGAGGAGTAAAATAGGGAGGAATGGCTTTCATTTGCACTTTTATATATGTATGTATATATAAATAACAAGAGCCAATCCTTACAGCTGACTAATTAACTGACAATTTGAATGCCTTTGAAAAGAAGCATCTGCATATTTAAACCCTCTCTCTTGCAGAAGCATTATCTGTAGAAGTTCTGCATGAAAAAAAAATTAACAGTAGATAGCCTTTTAAGGCTTCTTGATGTCTCCAAACTTTCTCCTCATTTCAATACTGCTCGCTTCCCCTGTATCCTACATTAAATATAGAGAGCTATTTTTCCTTCTTTCAGTTTCTGGCAGCAATAATCAAAACAAAACAAAAAAAAAAACTTTAAATTGTTATTGTTTTCTCTGAAAAGCCCCATGAATGCAAATCTATAAAAGCTGCCTCATGAATGGGAAAATCTTCAAGCCTCTTCTGGTTATATAGCTGCACTTTGGACAGCTGCCCAAGTGATAAACAGCTCTCTGTTCGCGTATCTGCATGACACAGTGTAGCAATATGGCCTGGAAGATAGTAGGTTTGTTGTAAGATAATGACTCCCTGGGGCCACTAAATGCCACAAAGTTCAACTCGTCTAATTCTCCCCAGCAAGATTATCTGCTGATAACCACTCTCCCCAGATGAGTCCTGTTTCTAACAGGACCCCTGGCAGGACGTGGCCTTGCCATGCAGCCGAAACAGATGTGTAATGGCTTGTGACATCCATCGTGCAGAAAATTAGGTTGATAATTCATTTGTGATGCTACTTCAGTCACCCCGTCTTATCACGAGTTTAGCAAGTATTCTAGGCTGTAAGTAGTTGCACTAATCCCGTTGCAAATTATTGCTGTAGCTCTGCAGTAAATATAGCTGTCTTAACTGCAGTGAGCTTCGACACATGCCCTTCCTTCCTCCACGCAACAAAATAAGGTCTCAAATACAAAAGAGAGTCCCAAAAAAGCGCACTGTGGAAAGCTATGGGGAGGCAGGTGGCTTGCTATTGAGTTTCACATTCTCCCATTCGCTCACAGGTAGGTTGAGTCGAGAACACGATAGTCACTGTGATATAGTAGGACTGAGACTGGTGTCACATTCTGCTTGGCAGTTTGGGAACTGTACATGCACCAGAGGTTGCAATATGATTTGAAAACTTGGGTTTTATGGTTTACTGGATGTAAGTCAAGTCCATTTTAATACAAAATATGTAGGGGAAGTAATTACCATGCTGTATGGTTCTCATGCAAAGCCAGGGAATTCACTGAAGCTGCACAGCTGTAAATCCAGGCAGGAGTTAACCTATCCAGCTGACAGCAAAGGGCAGCACTGGTATTTGTGTAATTTTCTTTACCATGCTAGAATGTAAAGGGATCTGGAACCAGAGATATCGCAGATGGGTTAGGATGAGCTATGCCCTACTTTCTAGTTCAGCATTAACTAAATTTTTAGGCACGGTCCTGCCCAACAGCTGCTGAGACTCCACAAGTTCTAAGATGAATCACAGGAGATGACATTTCTAAGGGACTTTTTTGACAGTTTGCTGCTTAGGGAATCATCTAAATGCAGCAAGTTCTATCCTAGACTCTATTAGAAAGTGTTTGAAGGAAGTAACTGGGCATTCATTTCTGATAGGGTTATGCAAGTCAGAGTAGCCAGTCTTGTGCTATTTCTGTGAGTTGCTGTCTTATATGATATTATGGTTATATTTTACATATTTGTGTCTCTCTTAAAGCCTCAGCAACCTGAGAGAGGGGAGGATCCAAGAATCTTCTTTATTGAAACCCTAAACTAAAACACTATTTCTTAGTGTTAAATGAAGCTTGAAAACCCTAACTTTAGAAGTTTGAAATGCAATCTTTCAGTGCCTGTATAATGATCAAGATTATTTTTACACTAATCTCCTTTTTGATGTGTGACTGACAGATTGACAAATTCTTTGACCTTGCAGATGTTCCTCTCCTACCTATAGAAAGCACATCCACCCTTCTTTTCTTTCTTAACATTTCTGTCTGGAATTAATCATTTTCTTCAGTTCAGCTAACCCTTTCTTTGACTTCTCTATGCAGGTAACTTCTGGATTTGTTGCACTTCCATTATGCTGACCTGCTGGATGTCCAGAAAGTGCAGCCTTGGAATGAGCTCTCCTTTATGGCTTTCCAAAGATGCAACATTGGGCTCAGAAGTCCCTTAACTCACTGGAGGCTGGGCAGGTACTGTGGCAAAGCATGGTTAGATGCTTGTTCTCTTGTAATGTTCTTCCAGCCACTTTGATAGTGGGAATGTCCTCGGAAAGATGGACCTCTTATATGGTTAAAGCTACAGAAAGGTTGTCATTTCAGAACTAGGTTTACATGTGAACCTTTTAGTGTATGTTTAGCAGATTTACCAAGGCCTGTGCAAAATTACTTCAGAACTCCTGGATTTCAAAGCCCTCAGTGTGCTGTTGGGAGGCACTGCTGAGAACCTCAGAACTCCCTGAGCACATCTGATAGACTGCAAGGTGATAAAATGGGGCCCTGATGGGTTGGCAAGCAGATTCAATAGCTCCACAAAGCACAAGTTTTGGAGGATGCTGCAAAGCTGGTGCAGTGCTAATTGGAAAACCCGTCAGTTACAGAAATTAAAAGTGGAAGTCTTTGTCATTTATGACCTGGAGAAACCTACGGGTTATGCTGAAACAAAATGCTTATGTTTTTAACATTTCCAAATGTACAAGCTTAAGCATATTTAAGATGAGGATATTTAAAATATTATTTTACATTTGAAAAAGGCATAGTACTTACTCTTCTTCGTAGATCTTTCTGCAAAAAGAGAAAAACAAACATATATTAGCTTCTCATGAAAGGATTTATACCAATCATGGGCCAGATTCGTTGATCCACTTCAGTGACACAGAGCAGCCATAACTGGCCAGTTAAGTTACGTTTATGGCTGCTCTGTGTCAGCAGAACTGCACAGAACAGCCAGAGGGTACCAGTGAATCTGGCCCTCTATCTTCTTGAAAAGACAGCACAAATGAGAAAGGCTTGTCAGGAACCTGGCTTTAGTTACCCTTCTAACAGTATTAAGATATGTTATTCTTATACAGTTAAAAAATGTAACTCTTAGGCTTTATAAACCCCCCCCCCTCTCCTTTCTTTAAATAGAAATGAGAAATCGAAATGAGAAAAGATTGTTTCAGCCTTTTAGGATATAGATTCAACGACTATGCTAAGTTCTTTTTGTACGATACGCATCAGCTGATAGAATAGTCTATATATGTAGTGAAAACAGCAGGGAGATACAGCTCTAGTCTGGAAACACTCAGACATGCACAAAGAAAGTGTGATTAAATTTAGAGAAGATGATCTACATGCATGGGAACCAAAATGTCACCCCATCCCTGCCCACTAAGGACTAAGTGAGCATCTGGAAGCAGCTGCTTTCATTGCTTCTGCACTGTCAGCTCTGGGAGGGCTTGTGGTATCTCCCTGCCCTTGTAAGACGTGACCAAGCTCCTTCAGACTGAAAGCAGAGCCAGTATTTGCCAGCATCCTTTCATTTTTACCGGCTGCATTTCTTTGGCTAAGCTAGCAAACAACATCCCCAGCCTGCACAATCCCTGCTGAAACACAGGATGCTGCACAATTGGTTTTTACACACGTCTCCGAGGGAGGCACCTACATTTTGGGAAGGAATTTCTTGCCTCAGTCAGCAGGAGGAGGAATCCAGGCCTGGCTCATTAAATCTGATTTGCCTGTACAGATGTGCAGAGTGACAGTCTCAAGATGCTCCTAATATAGAAGTCAGTTTTAACACGGCAGGTGTGGCTTAGCTGGGGAAGAAAAGCCCACAGTAATGTCAGCCCTTTTTAGCTGTTCAAAAATGTGACAGTATTCTTCCCAAGGGAAAAAATATTTAAGAAGTAAACACTGTTCACGAGTAGCAGTCAGTGGGCCCTGAATACACTCTCTCTCACAATGGAAAACAGTCCATAACTTAGTTGGTAAGGATGGTGCATAAATTTCCTCGTTAAGACAAGTATTCTCAGATCAGTAGTAACAGGTTTAGATAGCCACAGCTCCCCATTCGAATGTGTACTTTCAGGCTTAACAGTTGGATTGGTTGCAATTTTTAGCTACTGGGGAAAAAATATAGTACATGTAATGGTGGTTTTTTGTTGGGCTTTTTTGTGTGTATTTTTTTTTCTTTTTTTTTTTCTTTTTTTTTCCTGCTTAAAGGCTAATAGGAATGAGCAAGATAAGAAAGGCTTCATTGTGAGGTAGTTTTTGTCACTTCCTGCTAGCCAAGGCTACAATGGCTCAGCAGAAATATCCTTTCTGTTCACAAATCCCAGCTGTGATATCGGAACGGGCGCTTCTCTTACTGGCTCTAGAATCGAAGCGGCAGTCTCCACCTCCAATGCACATAGGTGCTATCTTTTAACCTTATTTCATTCCACAGTCTCTTGCCTCGGCAGTAGGGATGAGTGAATGACAGTTGCAGCTTCTCTTGATTAGAAGGAAAAAAATATTGTAGGAGTCAGCAACTGAAACACCCCCTTAGGGCTAAGCTACCTGGCTATCCATTAGCCTGACTTCATCTGAAAATCTATTTCTCCCAACTTACAGGGTAGCTAAAGCCTAAGCATCCTGCACTTGTACTTTTTTATGTATTTAATAACCAGACATGTTGCACAAAGAAGCCTTATTTTTGACACAACTGGTCTTCTAAGTAAGTATTTCTGGGTTTATTAATATTTTTCTCTACCACTATTTCCAGATTTCCTTCAGATATATCACTTATGCCCTAAGTCTTAACGCCTCTCTCCAGACTGGTCATTAGCTGAAGTATAGTTGAAATGTCTGTCACGGGTGCACACGCCAATAATGGAAAGTTTTACATCTCTCCTGGGAGCGTGCACAGGGGCCCTCTCTAGAGGTCAGCTTGTGATCTGAAATGTGGCACTTCAGAGAAAATGAGGGGGAAAGGGGATTTGCGGGCGGAAGAGAAGTGCTCTCCGTGGAAAGGGTCTCGTGGTTCACACAAGTGGGTTCAAGAGGAAGTTACACTGGTGGAGAGATCCATTACTTTTCTGCACTCCAGTTCTCAACAGGATTTTTATCCAGAGCTGGAGATGGAGGCAAAGAAACTAAGCCAATTTTGCTGTCTGGACATGACAGCTTCATTCAGCACCAGCCACTTTCAGCAGTCCTCATCTGCAGGTATCCAGCACTGCAATAACTCCTTGTCCTGGGGGCCTTACGGTATGGCTGGGGCACAGAAACACCATCTCATATTATTTTAATTCCAACAGCAGAATTGCTGAAATGTGCGCAGGATCTTCCCTAGGAGCTGGGCAAGGTGCTCCCAGCAGCCCATTATATGATGCAGCATTTTTTCTGCCAGTATGGGGCACTGAAGCTAAGGGAACAGAAACCTTTCTTGTGCTATTTTTGGCCATCTTAGAGAGAAAGAAATCTAATCACGGCCCCTGGCTTGTCATCTTTTCATGAAAGCAGCATAAGCCAGAGCTCCCAGCAAGCCTCATAAAACTCTGGATTTACAGGGGACCTTTCATCTACATCCATTTAAAATGTTCCCTGCCAGGCAACTGACTATGGATGGAAATCATCATTTGAAAAAGATCTTACTTTAAGGACTGTACACAGTGTCTTAAATGCTGCTTCAGTTCTTCATCCTTTTCATAGGATTCCAGCATGGTGTGTGCATCATCGTAGCGATAGCAGTAGATTTTATATGTGTCTTCTAGTGGGCCTTTAATCTGCAAGAACACTTCCCCTGTTAAGGAGAAAAACAAAGCGTGTCAAGCCAGACAACAGCGTCTCAGAAGGAGTTTTATTATTCCACCACATTAGCCGTGAGCTAAAAAGGCTGGTTTCCACTTTACTTTCCTTAGAAATGATCTGGTATGTTTATGTGCATTATTTATTACATGTATTTCTCAGCTGCTCATCTTTGTCGTAGCCAGGCACCATTATATCCATGTTAATGCACAAAAACTCCCTCAGGAAAAGGGATGACATCTCTGCACCCTGCACCCCTTCATACACAGCCTCCTAATTCACTGCCCTAGCTTAATGCCCCTTCTATGAAAACCAACCAGGAGAGCTTAACTCCTAAGGGGTGAGCATTTTTTGTTCTGGGCTTTAAGCATGCTGATTTTCCTTTTGACTTTTTTTTGAACTGAATATGAACTTAAATGAGTTATAACAGGAATAATGACTCCATCTCCCATTAGCCATTTCACTTTTATCATCTGTTTTGCAGAATCCTGAAATGGCAGTTGTTATGGCCTAGACTAGAGGGTTTTTTTCACATGACAGAGCAACAGCCTCCACTTGTCCCCTAATTAAATACAACCGCAGTGGGTTACAGCCTTTTTGATAGACTATTTCGGTTTATGTACAACTGAAAGGGGAAAAACACTTACATTTCCAGTCCCTTACAACACCTTTTTTTTCCTCAAAGAACAGTTGGGATTTTTAGAGGCACTAAAGTAGTATTATGCTCATTTTCTATTTAATTCTAGTGTCTGATTCTCCCAGCCTAAAATTCCTGTGCGGGTGCCTGAGTATGTGAGAAATACTATGCCAGCAGAAAAGGCAGGCTTCCTCTCTTTTGCAGAGATACTCATTCTTACACTCATATCTAAGAGCACCCTGATCAACATCCTTGCAAATGCACCTAATAAATAGCCACAACAGTGAAAACTACTGTCTGAAGCACTTACTGAAAAATTACATCTGTATGGTAACCAGTCAGATGTTTCTGAAGCATTCCCGTTGAGTTACAGCAAAGATGATTAAAGTTAAAAGCCAGGCGCTGCACTAATTGGGCGCTCTCCATTCATTTGTGGGGCGAGCACAAAGCTGTCAGGCATCCTGCATGTTTCATCCTGACCGGAGTGGGCTGTTTCATAATACATTGCAGTAACACAGCTCGGGGTTTTTTTTCCCCTAGCAGCGAAGGTTAACTGGGCTGTCTAATGCACGGTGGTTTCAAGGTGTGAATAAGGGAACAACAATGACTGAGCCGAGACCACGTAAGTTCATTTTAGTTACCGTAAGGCCACAGTCGGAAAAGCACCAGCATCCCATAGTCAAACGCTCTTTGGCTGTCTCACATCTCTGTCTCCTCTGCCCTGTGCTAAATGCTAATGTTGTCTGCTGAAAGCACACGCTGCATCCCAGCGTTCCCAGGAACCCACCACACTGGCCTTTATTCCAGCGCCGTAAGGAAATCCAGCAAGCTTTCCCCCAATCCTGCTCCCTCGGGGCCTGCTTCTCAGAGCCGCTGCGTTCTCACAGTTTTCACTAGCTTCAGCCGGAGCGCCGAGTGCTTAGCGTGGCCCTTAGCATGCTAACCTCCCAAGAGAGGTCATGTTTTCCGTGGCAAAAATGCAAACTGCAGCCTTACTGCTCATTTCAGCATATGCTAGAGGCTGAAAATTACCATGCTGTGCTCCAGAATGAAGAGATGAATAAGATCTGTTCGTTAATGCCTTGTCCTATGCTGACAAATATTTTCACTGGTGCTAAGTGATGAGAAAAGTGATGTGCTGGTTTCATAGGCAGGTCTGTCTCAGAGTGGGCATATTTCAAGCCTGAAGCTCTTCTTGGTCCCAGGCTTTATGGCTGAATCTGCTGAACTGGGCAGACCACTGAGGGCTTGCTATATGGGCCAAAAATGGATTGTATTTGGGCACAGGTTTAAACACACTCTGAATCCTTTGCACACTCTGAAGAAACCATCTTTGCCTGACTGATGCCTACTCTTGAGTGTGATAGTCAGACAGTCTTGAAGAAAATATCCTAGGAACAAGGCTTGAACAACAGAAACAATTTCTCCTTATGGCTTTCAGTCATGCCTTCTGCTTCGACAGCAATGGGAGATGGAGGAAGAAGGAATAGAATGAAAATAATGAAAGCCAGGATAGCACCTAAACCATCAGATTCCTCCACACACAGTGACTGGAACAGAGAGGAAAAAAAAATGTGAGAGAGAACTGGAAAGGGCAATTTTCTCTCTGCTGTGCATAGCAAGACCAAACAACACGTGACACGTGTCTACATTAGCGTTTTAGCTCAGATTAGGAGAGTGCTCTCTGTAGCCCCTGTTAGAATATGTTAAATCTGTTAGAATATGATGGGTAGATTAAACAGATTCTCACCAGCCCCGTTTTTCCAGGGACTGGTTTTAGCAACCCTTAGACTGACTGAGAGGCTCCTAAAGACAAAAGGATCCTCTACTATACTCTTGGAGGATGACAAACTTACTAAATTAGTGTTTATAGTCATGCAGGTATTCCCCCTGCTCTTCTCTTCATCTTGGGAAAAACTGCTCACACCTTACTTTCCACTTCTTTCCTTGTCATACTTTAGCCAACTCCTGGATCCAAAATCCCATACATTCTTGTGGCCCTTTGTCTGGCTCTGGAGAAACACACCCTCACAAGCTGATGAAATTGTCTGTCTTCTTCTGAATGTGGCAGGGAGCTAAAAGGATGATTCCCTTTGCTGTGAAGAAAGCCACTTCCTGTGAGAGCAGAACATTGCTTATGAAAGTGTGACTCATCGTGATGCACTTTTATTGAAATACCGCCAAACAACACAGTCTCATCAAACTACGTTAAGCTGTTGCCTTGGCAAACCAGATTGAGACGTGCTACGATTAATACTTTTTCCTCAGCCTTGTATGCTTCAAATTCACGTTTCTTAGTCAAATGGCAACTGATAATTTGTTGCTCCATTTATTTTGCAAGAGGAGGGGTTCTTCCTGTAGCATGCTACGTGTGGTATATGGTCAATTTAGGGAGGAAAGAATCTCTATGAGCTCTGAATCATAGCTGAAAGTTTTGAAAACGAAACTGGATGGCTTCACTGAAGCAAATTAAGAACTCTCACCTGATCCTTTAAAGTGTCTCAGCTACTGCTTCTGCATTTAAGAAGCAGTTAAAGAAGAGCCAATGGACAGTAACCTCCAACTCTCCAGCTGTGTCAGTGTCAAGTGAATAGATCACAGCCCTAGCATTCATGTCCTCAAGTGCAGAGCATATGATTACTATGGTAGATTCAGGGGTAACCCATTTGCTAGAAATAGCCATAATCCCAGCAGACATCCCTACACAATTACAGCTTTCTGTGCTGACCATGTCTATGTTAAGCAAACTTAACCATCTCTTGCCTGATTTATAATATATATAATTCTATATATAGATGATAGACTATAGATAGACGTTTACTTGTGTGTGTGTGATGTATTTATTATTCCAATCATCATTTTTGTGCTTCCTTGAATGGTAGAATTACAAATATGCAATATAAGAGCTGGTCTAGTATCAGCAGAGTTAGGTAATATCAACCTAGATGAAAATGATATTGTCAGCATATGGCATAACTTCAGTGTTGCAGTTTTGCTGCAGTCAGATGCAACATAAGAGCTGGTCTAAGTGTCAGCAGAGTTAGGTAATATCAAACTAGATGAAAATGATATTAGCTATACAGGATAACTTTAAGTTATGCCAAAACTTTGAGTTTCTACTGAAGTTGAACTCATTCTCTCATTCCCTCCTTCCCCTCAACATCCAGAAGGTTTGAATAAGAGCATCATGATCAGGCCTGACGTGGCAGACTGACTGGAGAGGCTTCACATTTCATATTTCACATATTACTGCAGAGAGCCGGTTGCATGTTAGTCTCTGCGAGTGGTGCTAGTTCAGTCTGATGAGGCTAAGGGGCAGGAGAGCCTGGTATTTATCCTTTCGCGTAGCTTCGTAGAGCTCAAGAGGACACTGAACGTACCGATGACTTGCATGGGTGGCTCCACATCCGCTGTGGCTTCTTCCAACAGTGACAGCAGTTTGGCTGATACTTGATGGACCGATTCAATGTTGCTGAACAAGCCCTCGACATCGAAGCGAACAATCTAATGGAACAGATAAATATTAAGCAGCTACTGACAAAGGATAAGGAAGGAAGGACCCTGTGTATTATAGACCTTCCCTTGCTGAGCCTTGAGTGTTCAACATTCCAGGAAACACCCTTTCTGCAAACCTTCATATAAACATCCTCCTTGTGACTTCAAGGACACATACAATTTTCAGATTAGTATAACAAAAGGTATTTTATCAAGGGATTTTAACCTTATTTTGAACTACTCCTAATCTGAATGTGTCTACCTAAGAAGGAAATAAATATTGTCATCTGAATAAAGAAGAGATCTTTAGCTGGCTTAAAAAATGTTTATTTATTTTCCCATAGAGAAGAAGACTAGTTGCAGAGGTTTTGATTCCCTGATTACCAGTTGCTTCTAGAGGCTGCATGACCTGCTACATAAATTGAGACCTGGGTGAGTTGATGTCAGGTATTAAGCATGTAGACTTTCAACAGATGGTGGTACCATTTGAAATTAGTTGTCCTATAAAGCCAAAAGGACAATCAAGACCATAAAATTTCCACTAAAATATACAGATTTACAATTATAGGCATTAACATAATCAAAGAAGTTTTCCACAGAGACTGACTTCAGTGACTTCAGTGAATTGCACCTGTTTATACCAAGAGAAAATTTGGCTCTGTATGCCTTTTCATTTTAAAGTAAATATATGTATATACATATTTCAGAACTCACACTTTTCATACATCAATAATTAATTTCCATGCACAGCAGGGCAATAATTAATATTTGGGCACAATTGGAGATATGATAATTATTATAGGGACTTAACTAATTTTTATCCTTTTTAAAATATGAAACAAATTCATTGCTCCGTCATTTTTTTAAATACTATCCATCTATAAATGCATTCCAAACTTCCCAATAAGGTAGTTTACCCTAGAGGCAGTCTTAAAACCGTGTAACATTCTTGAAAGGCTTTAATAATGCAAAAGTTTTTAAATTAAGACAGTTATAATCTTTTAAATTACTTTCCTGGATACATCTATCAAAAGACTTCTGATTTCTGCTCCAGCATAATGTTTACAAAGTATCTGGAAAGATATTGTGCATATATTTGCTTATACACATATCGCCATATGGGGACAAAGGACAGAATCAGGATGTGTGTTTTCACTTGGCTTGGAAGGAGCAAAGGAATACAGCAAGCTCGTTCAAAATCCAATGTTCTACTTCGTGCTGGCCAGGCCAAGGAAGGAGTCAAGTGCAGAATACTCCTAAGTGGATGAGCAAGTAAGGAGGAAAAAGAAGTCAAGAAGTCCTTAAAATTACCCATACAGATGCCAGCTCTGCTGAAAATAGGTTGGAACAGACTCTGTTAAGCCTTTTTTTAATCTTTTTTAAAAGAAAATGTTGCAGGAGCTTAAATAGCATGGGCTTCAACTGATCACAGAGTTTCCCAAAGAAGCAGGGTCAATGTAGGACCAATGCCTTGTAAAGACACTTCAACCCATGCACTGATACTGTGTGACCGTCATAAGGCAGCATATATAAAAAACACTTGGTTAAAAGCCTGTTTAAAAAAAGATTCTTATTCTGCATTAGCAACAAATACCATACGCACAGCCTTTACCGATCCTATGTTGCAGCTCCACAAACATAAATCTTTCTCTGGACAACCTCTTCTGTTCCTAGCTTGTGACTGCACAGCTTTTCTGAAATTGCAATATTATTGGGGAAAAGATGCTCTTTGAAGTCTCAGCTAGAAAGGAAAGTGGCTACCATTGGCCCATAAGCCATTTTGCCTGAAAGATCATTTCTGAGATATCCTTCTAAAACTTAGCTTTGCTGAGTAAGATGCAAATCTCACTGGGCTGTCTGATATTCTCACCATAGCTGTCTGAGAAGCTGAGTGAAGCCACCTTGGAGACTGAATTTAACCTTGATGTGGAGATCTATACTATTCCAGGCAGTTATTAAGGGAAATATTTGCTGTTGCAAAAAAAAGCAGTTGATACTGCTTTTGGACATGGCAGTTACGGTGTGCCAGGGCATGGTACCAGGGTGATGATTGCCCAGCATCCTATACTGCAGCATGGAGAAGCCCGAGCTCCTATTTCAGTCCAGGCCTAATAAAAAGCTTAATAAAAATGGGAATAAAAAGAGGTGGGGTCTCGGTTGCTCTCAAGGAAAGCGTGTTTCTGCAGACCCCCGGAGTGCTGGCACGTGCCCTTTCCTTGCTGGCTCTGTGCCTGCTCCCGGCACCGTGACACTCGCGCTGACATTTGCGCTTGCGTTCGGTTCCTCTGCAAACAGATGGTGGGTGAATTCAGACCGTGGCGTCACCACCTCGTCCTCCGCCCCCGGTGCTTACCTGCGTGTTTCGCAGAGGCTGAATCACTTCCCTGATGCAGAGATCCAGGTCATTGATATAGTCCTTTTCTGTCTGTATCAGCTCTGCGATGATTTTCACCCTCTTGGCCATCATCTGCCTGGCAACTTGTTCTTCATTCTCCTGGGGAGAGGTGGTAGAGGAGCAGGACCCAGCCTGTGGGGCCATTTTTTCTGTTAAAAAGAGAATGTAGAGGAGGGTCAGGACTCTGTCATCCTCACCTGCTTGCTGATACAAAGGACTCAAAGCCCCTTTCTCCCTGGCTCTGCCTTCTCCTCTCAAAGAAAACCTATCACGGGACACCTCTGCTTGAATCTTACACACACAGGCAGATCTTTTCCATGGAGCATAAGATAGATGCTTGTCATGCTGAAATCCAGGCGGGTTTGTACCCCACATTCCCTTCTGTTCCTTTGAAAATACAGCCTCAGCCTAAAGTCTGTTATGATTTGTAAGGTAGGATAGTAACTATGCTCCTGTGAAGGAAACTTAGGTGTTTACCACACCTAAGTTGCACTGGAATAATCTTTTCCCTGCAAAATGCAATGTTGAGGTCTGTTTATGGGAGGCTGAGGCCTGTAAGTACTGGAAGATGCTCTTTCAAATGATAATAACGATAGTAATGATGGCAATAGAACTTGTAATTTTGTTCGAAAGAATCCATTTGAAAGAGATAAAGGAATGACAGGAGAAAAAGGGAAAATCTTTAAAGACTGATAATATTTCTTGGGACATAAGAGATCATTGGGATCAGGATAATCTTAACTGTTTTTTATGCTTAACATCTAGAATACCTGTTTTGTTCTAAAATCAAGAAAATGCAAGAGAATCTTCTACAAACTGATAGTTTGTACATGTTAGAGGACCTGGGACCAGCCTGCTTCTCTGTGATGACCATCTTCCCTTTTGCTGACTCATTTGCCGCTCTGCAGACACTTGCACCACCTGTGTGAAGGGCACAACATTTTATGTGCCTGTACTGCCAATCTGCATATTTTTCACTGGGCAAAACACTAAAAGCAAGCGAAAAAAAACCAGCAGATATTCTGGTATTTTACTGCCAGCCACAAGATGGTGCAGAGCACCAGCAAAGATGGACACAACATCACTGTTTTCATCCCTGCATTACCCGGATTGACAGCCCGGGGTTTCCTGCTTGGCGACAACAGATGGGAATCTTTGAGGATGAAGATGAGGCGTCACCTTCTTGTGGGAAGCGTCTTGCACGCAGGGCCTCTCGCGAGCAGCAGCCCGTGCTCTGCCAGCTGGTAGCCGGCACTGCGTGTCTTGCCCTTGTGGAGTGGATGTTCAAGGGCAAGGCCACGGGCGCGCAGGGAGCGTCGCGGCCACCAGGCCACGAAGGGCAAGGCCACAGGTTGAGGGCCTGGAGCTGGACGGCGAAGGAAACCAAGCGACTTGCGAGAGAGAGGGCTCGGAGCCGTCATCCCCCGAGAGCGGTCAACGCTATCAAACCACTGCTTCATCCTCAGCCCCTTTCATAATTACGCTGACCACTGAAACTCAGACAGGACGGTTTGGTTATTAGTATAATGAGGGCACAGAGGTTTTCTCCCCAAGCTCCTACATCAACGTGACAAGGTGATTTCCCCTCCCCAGGGCCTGGGCTAACATCTCAGCTGGATCCTGCTCCAACGAGCACCTGATGGAGTGCCCGTTGGCATCGCGCCCCCGCCGCAGTGCTCACCCCCCAAAGATGTGGGGCAGTGGGAGGCACAAACTGTCCTTACTTTGGTGTAAAGGAGAGTAAAAGAAGTACTGCTACCATAGCATGGCTCCCTCCAAGCAATGTCCTGCCAGAACCTCAAAATCCGACCTCCGTGTCAGCTGCGTGCATGCTAAAATGTAGAGTAACTACCTCTAAAATTGTGGTATGTAGCCACACTCATAAACTCGCAATGAACCACATAACCATCCATTTCCGTACCAAAACCAATATTTTTTCTTCAGATCAGGCGTGAAACAGTGCTTGCGCATGCACACATGTACACGTGAGAGTTTCACAGGATAATTCCCAGGAAGTGCACAGAGGACAGGACCAACTGGAAGATCCTGGAAGTGCTGCTTGGCCTTCGCCGCAGCACTGTTGTGATGCTCTACACAGGGGCTTTCTAACCTTCTCCGCTGAGGGCATAATCTGAACAAAATAAAGCCGGCGCATCCCACTCCGGGCTCCAAGTTGCAATTCCGAGAGTGGCTGTTCTTTCAGGTTTATGTCATTACATTGCCTTGATCAAATCTGATACCTGAATTATGTCAAGGCCCATCTATTACCCTTATTGCGTGATAGATAATAATGCCAGGAAATAAAAACTATTCTCAACAGGAAGAAATAACTATGAGAAATATCAAGAAGATGCTGTTTCCGCACAGAAAACATGCTTTTCAGTAAATGTATCCTTTTGTTAAAAGTAATATAATTTTCCATTTTACTCAATATGTTCACTTTTTCATTTTAGACATGCCAGTCTCTATAGAATGCAAGAGCAAGATATTGAAGTGATGACTACAGCCAAAACCTATGATTTTATGTTTAGGCAATTGCTTTTGACCAGTTCGAGAACATTAGTAGCTCGCTGAAATCCTTGTGGAATGAGGGGAAGTTTAATGAATGCAGAAACATCAAGTGCATATTTGGAATATAAGTAGGCTTGTTTCTACCTGTTATGAGTACTAACAGCCAAACCATTTGAGAGAGGATTAGCAAGAAGAGACTTTGCTGAAGCTTAACCATTCCAGTAAGAATTTGGCTGATTTGTCCCTGGAGATGCCAGATTTAGGGGAAGAAAAAAAAGAAAAAAAAAAAAAAAAGGTTTTTGAATGGTTGAGTGGTTTATCGATCAATCATGTCTTAAGATCAGTTTACAGAAATGCAGTTGCTACTTTCAATAGACACAAAAATACATAGGAAACCGTAGCTTTGCAGAGCTTTGCAGCATTAGTTTGCAATGGTTGCCTTGCGCCAGGACTTCGCTTTGGTGGGGAAAAGGCAGCCAGTAACTTTGGCTTTTCGTTTCAGCTACTGAAGGACACAGCTTTAGGCACACAACACAAGAGGTTTCTATGCAATTACATGGCCATGGACAAAGCAGCTACACAAGTTAGAAAAACAAAAAAAAATTGAAAGCATGAAGTCTCCAAACAGCCCCCAGATGGAGACATCCAGCAACACAACAGGCGCACGGAGGAAGCGCGGCTGCAACGTGTGAAGCCGCAATGGAAGCGAAGCCGCTGGCCCGGGGTACGGCTGCAGATCCACCGGCGTCGGCACCGCGCGCGGAACCGGCCGCTCCGTTACGCGAGCGGCGTTTCGAGGCCTCGGGAGGAAGGCAAGCTCTGCGCTCGCACCACGTGGAAAGGGGAATTTGGCCTGGCACGTGGGAGCAGGGTGAAAGCAGGAGTTATCACCCCATGGCAAACGAACTACAAGGTTCCTGTGTTGTCACGTGTGAAACCAGAGTCTCCAACACCTTTGATAAAATTATTCTTCTGCAGAAGCAAGTCCTCAGATAGCCTGTACCCCCAGACAACCTGGAGATTACGCATGGGAATGTACACCATTTTTTATCAGGTGGCTTCGACAGTCTTGCACACAATTATTGCGGCGCGAACTGGAAGAACTCACACCTAGGCACGCAAATAGAGAAGGACTGAGCAGGGCAGTGGATAAGCATCCTTTTCTTTACTTCCACACACATATAACAGCAGTATTGTTCAGGAGCAGGACTTTTGCATGTAAGCTGCGGTTAGACATGTAAAAAGCCTCCTTTTTTTGAATATAGGAGGAGCATGTTGCAGGATCAGAAAGACCTTGCACCAGTCTTCCGGGGCAACAGACTTTCTCGCAGCATCAACACTGGAGACTTGCAATTAGGTCATTCAATCTTTGATCCCCCCCCCTTTTTTTTTTTTTTTGTTCTGTAAAATATAGAAAATATTTACATTCAATGCGCAAGGTCGTTCTTCCAATTCCTTGACAGCAACTGCTTTAACCACACGTGTGCTAACAGGACTACAGAGAGCTCCCATGGACCCCAGCGGAAGGGAAGAAACTCATCATCACCATCATCATCATCACCATCACCATCACCGCAGTCATTGGAGGCCGCCCTTGCTGTCAGCGGCCCCTCTCGCAGGCAGGCAGCTCCCACGCCGCCCAGCACCCCGAGGCCGGCAGGGCCCCCGCCACAGCCCCTGTGACCACATCACAAGGTTTGCCGTGGGCTAGCCATGTAGCGTGGGGAGCCACAAAGTATTTTGGTTAATATAGCTCAGGAAAGGATCCCTAGTCCTCTGTGGGCCCTAGTCTTCTCTCCCTTAGCCCAGCTGTTGTTGCAGTCCCTAGGAGTTCTCTTTAGAGAAGTGATGCTTCCATCCGGCTGATGGAAAAGATACGTAGAACACAGATATATATGGCTTGATCCAGGTATTCCTGGACCAAGAATAAATCTGCAAGAATAAGATCCAAGAATGAAAATACAGTCTGGTATGACTGTCTCATTAAGCTGCCATTGGATAGTAATGCTTTATGTCACCCTGATCTCAAATGAGGCTGACAGTACCTAGTTACCCACAGGGTGAACTAGGAAAAAAAAAAAAAAAAAAAGCTCTAATGTTTGCCAAGCCATTCCAGGATATAATGATTACTTTGCACCTTGTTTCCTCTTTAAAGACAAGTAAAAGCTGGAAGCCTCAAGGTCCATTCACACCAGATAAGGTGGAGAAGGGGTACTCTGCAGATAGGAGGGGTAACTAAACACAGAGCTTTCCAAACAATTCACATGGGAAGCAAGGACAAATTACTGCTGTTTGTATCTTTTTGCAAAACATTTACCCTTTTGGGTGATCAGGGCCTCTGGACCTGGAGATACCCAACAGTCCGTTTATGCCACCAACAGAGCTGCATGGTTTTCTTACCAAAACTGAAGAATTTAAATGCTTTGTGCCAGCACAAACACTTCCCTTATCTTGAAGTAAACTGGCTCTGCTAGTAAGAAAAATGGGGAAGATAAAGGCCTGCAGGCGTAGCACATCATCAGTGTTGGTGGGTAACACATTAGGCCTGCGATCCATGATCATTACTATCAGATGCAGGCACATCTGGCTCACCCAAATGGGATCCAGATCAGGCCTTGGCACAGCCCTGCATTTCTTTCTGTTGATACAGTGAGCTCAAGGCAGAGGAATTTCTATTGGCTGTAGATTTTTACTGCGAGGATAAACGACTCCTAATCCAATATAAAGCCCGCAGGTACCTTGTTAACCCATCAACATTTTTCTTAACAAATGTGCCTAAGCAGAGGGAGCCTGTGGCAGACCAGAGCAGCCACAGCAGCCTTCAGCTGGTGGCAGGAGCCGTAAAGCCGGATTTACCATCTCCTTGGATGGCTGCCATAAACATAACCTCGCACTGCCGTGACTGCGCCGGCTTCCCCGCCTCCTGTGCTCCTGATTTTGAACAGGGGACATTCGGGGCGCGAATATGGAAGACTCAATACGGCAAAATCTCCTGCTTTTTGTGGGATCCCATTCCAGGCACCACATCGCTTTGCTGGACCTCTGAATTACCTCACCAGGGCAACCCCGTCACGAGTACAGGTGCTCTTCTGCAGGATCAAATGCATTTGCGACAGGGCCTTGCCTGTCCAGCCACATTAATCCCTGCTTACACCCCAGAAGTCCTCCAGTGGGGGCTTTCAGTGCAGGCCAGACTTAACGGAGGATTTCTCATAGTCTTATTGATTAGCTATCGCTAGGAAGGAATCAGGTAATCAATGAACCTCTTTGTTGTTTTCAACCAATGCGGCCCCCATATAAATCGCATTATTTTCTGTTTTATTATTTCATTTTCTGCTTTTATTGTCTCTCTGAAGGAATGCTATTTCCTAATTAAATGCATCAAAGCCATAATATAGTAACCTGAAGTATATTACTATTTTATTTCCCAATAAAGGATTATTGCCACGAGAGTGACTGTCGCTAGGCGCTTTATGTCTCTATTAGTAATGAATGTTTATATTATAATATTACACAAAACCCTCATTTACGATGGTATCAGGGTTTAAGAACCTGAAAGCCCACGGAAATTAGTCTGTCTGTGTTCCAGAGCGCTCCTGGAAATAGCCATGCACATTTTTTCCCTGCTTTTGCTCAATTTATGGCATTGCATTTAATTTTTGATTGACAGGTTCGTAGCTGGCATACTTTGACCATTTCTGGCCCTGATGCGATTTGGGCATTGGAAAAGACGCGCTCTTTGTCACGGTACGGTTTGAATCAGCAGAGACATTAAATGCGGGCGTCGAGGTCCCACTGCAGCCCGGCGCGCAACGCGACGCTCCCCGGTACCTTGCAGCCTCTGGCTGTACTCGGTCCTGTCCGACTGACTCCTGCGCAAGGTGCCGTGGTCCCCGCCGGCAGCGCTCTCCACCACGGGCTCCGTCCTCCTCCTCTCCCCCAGGTACAGCTTGTGCCGCAGCAGGGCCAGGTTCCTCTTGCGGGCCGCGGGGCAGTCCCCGCTCGCCACTGCCACCTGTGCCGCGCGGCTCCACCCCCGGCCAGCAAACGCCCCGGGCAGCCTGTGCCTTCACCTGCCCTGCGCGCGAGCTGGCCCCGAGCCTGCGCGCCCGCGGGGCTCCAGCCTGAGGGCTTCATCGGAGGCCGCCGGGCCCAAAGGGGAAGCAGGGGGCAAGAGCAGGAGGAGAAGCGGCTGGGCACGAGGCCACCCGCTGCTCCCTGCGCCGCTCCCAGCGTCTGCCCTTGCACCTCCCAAGCTCCCGGTCCCACCGAGGGCTGCACCGCAGGCTGGAAACTCCTGATCTGCGGCTTTGCAGGGAGTCGGGTTCCCCAGTCGGATTCCACCGCCAGCAGGGCAGTGGTTTCCAGCCTGGGGAAGGGCTGAGAGCAGCCGGTGCGCACGGTAGCCACGCCGAAGGGTGCAAAGCACCCATGGGGCCTGCCACAACACATCACTGCAAGCAGCGAGGTGGGGTGGCTGTGGCACCCCAGCTCCCACTTTTGTTTTTAATTGAAGAGCTCAGTCTGTGATGGTGCCTCCTGCTTAAAGCCCCCGATTTCCACTCAGCAGCTGAAAGGTGGTGAAACTGTTGTGTAACCACTGTTTTGCGCTGCAGCAGTTGGCTGAGAAATCAAGCAGGGAGAGGGACCTAGGGAAGCTTTTGTGTTCACATGGACAATACGCACACTACGTCTCCCCTTGGATATTGCCCTGAGAAAGTGTCTCGTTTCACAGGTCAGATGAGAGAAGGTCCCGAGGAGCGAGGCGAGGAGCGCACAGGGAGCGGGGCCACTCCTGCGACGAGCGCTGAAGCTGCAGGAGCTCCGGAGAGTGAGAAGATGAAGGTGGGAACTGAGGGAAATTCAATGCCCAATTTCTTTACAATGGGGACTTCCTGATTTTTTTTTTCCCCCCAAGCAGTGGTTTAACATTCAGCTTGGAGGAGGATGGTAAAACTGGTTTAAGCAGCTCCAACTCTGCCACCTAACCCCCGCCCTGGGTTGCCTGCAGGCTGCAAGCACAGGCTTTGAGGTTACCTGGAGGAACTGAGCCGCAAAAACCCCTCCCTTGGCCCTGTTCCCGGGCTGTTTTCCAACGGGATCTGCTCTCCCATTCACTTTGTCACATGGTTACGCAAGCGCTCGCGGCAGAGGACCATGCCGGGGTCAAAGCAAGTAGCCAGAGATAAGGTGGATGATACCCAAAGCTGACTTTGCCCTGAGGAATCACTTACCCCAGCTAGGGATTTAGGTGCTTTGCCCTTCAGAAACCCCAGAGTCCATTTAATATATTTATATAAATTAAGTCTGTTTTGGGGAGAGCAGGGGTGGGGGGGAATATATCTTGGCTGGGTGTTAAATGCTTAGCTCTGTAGGCTCCCTGCCACATATGCACATTTGCAGCCAAGGTGGGATATAATGAAGTTTGTTCAGGTGTCTCTTACGACAGCAATCTGCCCACATGCAAAAGAGGTCTTCCTCTTCCTCCACAGCCCATTCATCACCTCTGAAAAGGTTTGTGTTCGCTCCGCGCAGAAACGGTCGTCAGGGAAGCTGGCTGCAGTTTGCTGCTGTCTTTGTACTCGTCATGGTTTACCTGGCTTCAGAGGCAGCCAGGAGCCCAGGACAAGCGCCCAACATGGCCTGGAAACGCAGGCAAGGGCTCTCTGGGGGCTCCGGATAGCCATGCCCTACTGCTCGGCATGGGAAAGCTTGAAAATAGCATGTTGGAACGAGGGGGCGTTTGAGACTGCCCTCTCTGGAGGGAGTTTGGAGACCTGTCCAGATTTATCCACTGGTACATCAAGCCCAGCAAGAACCTGGACCTTGAACTAGATACCCCCAAACCTCATATTACTGTTCACTATACTTTACCCAGGCTATAATAAAATGCCCTAGAAAGCACCGTTCGAGCTGCACGTGAAGTCTTTGGCTTTCGCGGCCACATGCAACACTATTAGCAACCACATCCTAATCTGCAAATTACTCCCTTTCTGGACAGAATAACAACTGATGGTCAGGCTGTATCAAAGTAACTAATCTGTAAAACAAGAGGGAATGTTTGGCATGTATGTGGCCAGAATGCTCTTTTTACAAATAATGTGAAAATCTCTTGAACCTCTGCATGTCGTCCTCATATAATTCTCCTAAGCAAATAGGAATCTAGTTGACATTAGCACTTAAATGTGAGTTATTGACATGGAAGCCACTCTGCTTAAGAGACAGAACAGGTGCTGGTGTCAACATGGAAAACGTTGGCATTTTGTTCCCAAGCAACTGTATTAGAAACATGTAAGAGGTGATTGTTGCATGGTCCATGCTAACCTTTATCTCAGCCTGGAGCTATAAATGAACCTGGAACGCCATCAAGGCTGATGGCCATTAAGTAAGCAAACAGTTATTTGTTTTTTGGCAATTCCTTGCAGCTGTTACAGAAATTTTCTTTTTATAATTTAGACTCCCAGTGCATATGTGAAAACTGCTGGTGCTGACTGACTACTATCCCTGCTATATTTCAGTGGAGGTGTACAGTACTGCTAGAGTCCTGTGGCAATGAGCCACAAGCTATTTTTAAGTTTGTTCACTGAGGTGGGCCAGCATAGCCACCAGATGAAAGCAGTCCCTCATGGCTGTAGCATTTCAACTTCACCTGCCAGTGCAAATTTACTGTGAACTATTGAAGTCCAGAATGTGAGTGTCTTCAAATGGGTGTGTTTGTGAAGAGTGCAATATTTTATCAGTAGCGGGAAAACAAGATCTGTTCTGGTAACTTCTGTGGCTGCTTCTTTTACCCTAAGAGACAAAGGACCAAGTTCATGGTTAGCTTCACTTTAGGGCTGAGTTTCATCAGCACAAAATTGGGCTTCAACAGAGAATGCTGGGTCCTGAAACAGTAGCATGAAGGATGAAGCACCACGATCTCGCAGACAGGTCCCCTATTGCTCTGCAAAGCTGGAATCCTCATCTGTTGAACCATTAAGATACATCTGTTACCTCTTACTGGGAACTGATCCAGGCTTGGGGACAAAGTCTGCACAAGTAGGTGGGCAAGTCCCCTAATGCTAAAGGCGTTTCACTGTGCCCTTTTCTCAGGCTGGTAACAACTGCAATTGAGGGAGAAGAAAGGGATGCACTGTTAGTGCAACGCCAGGATTAGAAACTTTTCTGAATGGAGAGTGGTGTGGCCATCTTCCCTCCCGGGCCTGTAAATCACTCAAGAACTGTTATCATAATTAATAGTCGATCGATTTGGTATGTTTAATGACTTGAGTCCACAGGATCATTTCATTAGCAGATCACTCAGCCTCAGCTGCAGATCCGTGAATGTCCCTGTCAGCACCAACCTGTGGAGCACCCAGTCAGCCCTGGCACCCTTCTCTACTCCTGGGAAAGCTCCTGTGTGTATCTTCCCCTGCTAAATCTTCCTCTTACCCCTCTTTCCACCAGTCAGACACAGTGAGACGAGGCTGGAAGCTGCCCCTCACCCTTGCTATTGGAGTTAACTATCCTCTTTGCACAGGTTTGCACTCAACTGATTGCACACGAAAGGTAGTGGTGAATTAGAAAATAAAAGGATGCTGCTAGCAAAGGGCTGTATTACCATCTTTATGGGTGGAATGGGACAGCAAAGCCCCCCCCCCAAAGAATGGGACAGATGTTCCTGTTAGCTCCTGGGCCCCCTACAAGTGAACCTCAGCCTGCTGCATATATGACAGCCCTTATCTCGCATCCCTCGCCTGTATGCAGGAGCCATAGCAAAGGTTCTTTTAGCGAGACAAAAAGTTGATGTTTTAAATAGTGATAAGAACAGTCACGTGTCCGGCCCACTGAGGACTTTGAGCACTGGGAAGCTGCTAGTACGTATACACTATTTGTTTGCAGCTATGGCTGTAAGATAAGAATCAGATGACAGACCAGGATAAAAGCAATAAAAAGGGGAAGACTTAATCATAGGTAAAACTGGAGTCTACACATTGATTTTTTCCACAGTGAATGAATCAAAATTACTTTGAAATATACACACAAGAAAACTTCAAACATGTTTCAATTGTAGAAAAAGGGGTGGGGGGCGGGGGGAAGCCTGTCTTGCAGGTGAAAGGTATTTAGACTGGCAGTGTCACCTTCACTCCCCCCGGCTCATCTTGCCAGACTGGTGATTCCAGTAGAAAAATGGGTCTTTAGAAGTAGGACCTGTACAGCAGCAATCTGTTTCAGGGCTGTCTATAATGTTCCTTGTCTAAATATTTGTAGGAGAAATTAATAAAGCATATGCCCTGAGGGCTCGGGCAAGCCGGGGGGTATTTTTAAGAGGGGAGGGCTGGAGCCAGGAGGCTGTGCAGTCAGCCTCCTGCGGCCGCTGGGAAGCTTTCTCACTGGGAACAAAGGCTCTGCCCTGCTTTACGCGTACAAAAGGCATCACGAGGCGTTTCATGTGCACAGAGAGGGACCCAGCTTTCAAATGAGACACCTGCCAGAAAAGAGGGGCAGAGCGAATGACGAGAGAGTGGCTTGTTCTCCGTGGATCCGTCATTGTCCGGCGACGGGGGCATTTTATTAGTTTGTAAAACGCGCTCGGAGCTGGGCCAGCTTTCAAAGGCGCATATCTAATGGCATTGCCTCTTTGAAAGGGCGAGGAGGTGCCGAGGGAAGGGGAACCCGCTCACAAACGGAGCAGCCTTTTGATTTGCTCAGGGTTACAGCCGCGCAGCTATTTTCTAAGGAAAATAACCTGACTCCGTTGATCAAGTAGATGGCACTGTGATATCAAAGCTAATGAGGAAAGACAAGAAAACGAGCGAGGCATAGATAAAAGTACAGGAAGATGAATCTCGATGATTATTATGTTTTAATGTAAAATAGGGGGTGTAAAATTACCAAAGAGGAGTTTTTTTCTTTTCCCTTTTTTTTTTTTGGTGGAATTCTTAGAGAATTTTACACTTGGCAATTCAAAAAATCAAGACAGGAATGGAGCCTAAAATCACAGGGCTAAAGCTATCATGAACCTGAGGTGAGATCTTCATTCTAGATCCCAATTTCCAATTATTGTAGCTTGCAACTTCACACTGAAACTTTGTACTTTTCTGAACAGCATTTTCCAGCTGAACAGGAACATATCGTTTTCTTTCCTTTTTTTTTCCCTTACCTCTCTTTCTCTTTGTGCAGGTATGTGAAAGAATGAATGAGTGAACAGGGAAGACAACTATTTGGCAGATTTCTGTTTTGCAATGTGAAAGCCTCTTAGAAGTGACAAAGCTCAGACTTATAAATGACTGGAGTTAAGGTGCAGCTCATGCTGGTAAGCAGTTTTTGGTGGGAGTTACAGTGGGTTGGGCATCCCTGGTTCACAGGGCTTAAAATGATCCACGCAGATGTCTAGGAAGGAAGGAACAGGCACCAAACTTGACTCAATCCGTAAATCACTGCCTAGGCATGAGTCCAACCAATGCTGGTGACGTGCCTGCGTGCCTGATAATCCTGCCATTCCCAGAGAAATTAATCTGGCAAGCGAATCCTCATATATGATATGAGGAGTCCACTGGAAGGCATGGTTAAAAACAAAACTAACTGCTCACAGAGAGAATTTACTCAGAAAAAAAAACAGGCTGTAAACGTGACATCTTCCTATACACAGCAGTGAAATTTATGACCAGAATCAAATTTTGCTTGAACACAGAGAATGAGTCCCTTCAAACCAACAGGGCTGCTCACTGCTGTAACTAAAGGTCCGAAATCTGACCCAAACTACAGTTTCTTCAGGAGAAGAGCCTCTGTCTTTATTCACTTCAAGCTGTAAGTAACATAACCTAATAAACCTTGCCCTAGTTACTGAAATGCACAATTTGTTCCTCTTAATTAGATGATTGGTACCATGGGGTATTTGTCAGCACATAAAATGCAGATACTTGTGTGAATAGGCTGCGGATAGACATCCTTTCCCATACCCAGCTGTGCCAATGAAAGAGGTTACTGACTCCAACAACTTGTCATCCTCTTCCTGCTGGAGACTGTCAGTGCACAGAGCTGCAGATAGAGCTGCTCATGTGCCTTGACTCGCTGCAGTCACATAGCAGCCCTGCTAACTTAGGCCTCCAACCTAGGGAGCACTAAAAGGAAGTGCAAGCAGCAACCTGTTTCACCAGGGCAGCGGGACGGAGAAGACGGCCGTCCTCTGGCTGCACTGGCCCTTTGCACAGCGGTAGGTGGAGGCTGGCAGGAACTGATTCCTTCTGATTAACGGTCTTACAAGCAACGGAGATAGAAGTTATACTGCAGCAAAAGTTAATGATAATGATGTGATCACCAGTCAAGAGCAAAGGCACTGAAATAGCACATAGATGTACTAATGAAATTCTTCAAAGCCTTATTAGCCTAAAAGATGAAAATGACTTTTATTCAGGAGGAAGGTTTTTTTTTAAAAAAGATTATAATATAGATAGTTTTCTGCATTTAATTTGCACAGCATTTTCTTAGGCAAAATAGATCCACAGTTTCATGAGGTATCAAAAAAAATGTACAGAGCAGAGAGCAGACTTATAAAGTAAGGATGTCCTTCAGGCTTAGATGATTATAATGGTGTAGAGTTTTTGCTGTACTTCAGTGGCATTCTGGTGGATTGAGATTCAGCCCTGTGCAGAGGCCAAGCATAAAACCTATGCACCATGTATGTCCTACTTAAGTTTAACACATCTGATTCTAATTCTATTGAAATAAATAGCAATATTACCATTGTCTTTCAGCGAGAGCTGGTTCAAGGTCAGTAAGCAGGAGTGTAACACTTGGAAATAGGAAGAATTGGAAAAAAAGTACTCGGCTAGTAAAAGCCTCAATAGTTTTGAAGAATATGCTTAAGGTACATGCTGGAACCAAAATGCTCACTTGTTCCAACATTCAAGAACTATTGGAACATTAAGAAAATTTATACTAAGAAGGAAGCTGCAGTATTACCTAAACCTGACTTCAGAAATCTTGTGTAATATGATGTGTAATACTGGCAAATACAGTCAAACCTATTCAGGGCTTCATTGTTATTATCATTATTCCTGCAATACTAAGAGAATTTTGGATACCTTAGAATACTAAAATTTCATGTTCTCTACTCCGGCAGCATTCAAAGAGTTTCTGTGCGTTTTTTTTTTTCTGTTGCATCATGTACCCTTGCTAGGTGGCATGAATAGATTACATCATTTATGCATCTCAAAAGTCCCTGCACAGAAGCTCGTTTATATTTCATAAATTACAAGTGCTTCACAGCTGCCCATTGCAAATGCAAAAGCATTAAATAACCACGAGGCAATGGAGAGCTCTACACTCAGATTTTGTGCATCTTGCTGGTGCAATAATTATGTATTTTACCCCACAGCGTGCCTAGGCAAATAAACACGTGGTGGGATCCTTCTGGAACAACATTACACCAAGCTCTAAACCTTACAAGCTTAAAAACATGGTATGTGCACCCTCACTAAGTGACTTTCATAGGCTGTGAACTTACCCAAATGAAACCCAGAGTCCAGAAAAGAGGTGGAAAGCTAGGCCTACAGCACAGATTCATTTTTAACCTTGTAAGTTGCAGGAAAAGGTCATCTCAAAGTCTCAAAGACAGTTTTTGGTTTTTAATAATCAAAGTTCCTCTATGTTTTTTTCCCCATCGCTTCACATGACAAATTGCTAATTTCTTCCCTTACAAACTTTAAAAATGAGGAGAAACTTCAAAGAAAGGCCTTACATGAAGAATTTCAACACCTAAGTGTCCAGTTCAGGAAGATACCTTTGAAAAACTGAGGTTTAGTGTACTTAGTGAAGACAGATGACAACTACTCTAGTGAAATACCCACTAGTATTTAGTGGCTTCTCCGGAGGTAGGTAACAAATGATGGAGTGGCCTGCAATATCACCTCTGGTCTGCTGGGACAAATTTAGCAAAGCAGGGTGCAAATCAGCAAGTTTTTTGTCTGTTTGCTTGTTTGTTTTTGGTATAGCCCTGTCACTATCATAAAAAAATCCATAGGCCGGAACTCAGCGGCCACCAGGATCTAGAAGTGCAACTTGCACATTTCCCAGCAGTGCAGCACACCAGGGAACTGTGCATGAGGGGACCACGAAAACCTCCCACTCTCGTGCAAAATAACCATCGCTGCATCCTTACTGCACAGGCGAACGGGCAGTTTCTAATGCTTTTACAGCCTAATCTATCAAACACTAAAGGCGACAGGGACCTAAAGAAGTTATGTCATGCTCAAGCCTGGCGAATGAGATTGACTTGGCCCTTCTGCTGCATATAATTTATTGCTGGTAACATTTAAAATGGCCTTGCGCCATATAAAATGATCAGGGCAATATGTGGTCATCCTTCGTAGATCTTTCAGAATAATTCAAATCAGAGTTAAAACTCAAAATGAATGTTGACTCTCTTCAGAGATGGACAACCAAGAAGGCTGGATTGGGATATTAATTGCACAACAGCAGCAACAGAAATTGCCCTGCCTCAGTTTCCCTAACGATGAAATGAAGATAACGATAAAAGGAATGTATAGAAGGTTCCCCCTTTCCTGTCTAACGTCGCATCAAGCCGTCCGCTCGCTTTTGGGGGCATTTTCGCGTGTTTCACACCCCGCCGCCGCCGCAGCGCTGCCCTTAGAGGGGACTGCCCGCATGCGCCGACCGTTAAAGCGGCCCGCGTGCGCCGCCGCCATTTTGAGCCCCGCGGGGCTAACGGCCGCGCTTGCGCGCCCTTTTCCCTGCCTGCCTCCTTTCCTCCCTCCCTCCGGTGGCGGTGGCAGCGGCTCTACCCGCTCCGCAGTGGCTTAAGGAGGGGGTAAAGCCCGGGG
>NW_010587957.1:173578-185742 GCF_000705375.1 Tinamus guttatus
CACTCGCCCGATTACCGCCTCTACTTTAGTAAGTAGCAGCCTCTCCCGACCCCGGGCTCCATTAAACCCTTTCCCTCCTTACCGCCGCCCTGTCCTGGCGGGGCACGGCGTGGAGGGAGGAGGGCGGCCCCCGACAGGGCTTCTGAGGGCTCGCCCTGGGCCTCCTCCCCACCTCGCCTCAGGGAGGGGGCAGTTCAGTGTGAAAACTGTCGGGATTTCCCAGAAAATCAGCTGCTTAGCGGGATGCTCGTCCTTCTCAGCCCAGGGTGGGGTGGCCCTGAGTGGCCATGGCTTCAGAAACCTGCAAGGGTAAGGGGACCACAGGATCCTACAGGTTGAAAGCCAAAGCGATGCCTTGCTACCCCAGCCCAGTGGCAGTGGGGTCAGCCAGGGCTACAGTGTGCTCTGTGAGGCCAAAACCAAGCAAGGTCTTGACAGCAAGAGCCTCTCCTCGGCCTGGCAGGGAGCATGACCTTCCCCCTCATGACCAGGACAGTCCTCTCTCCTGCAAATGCCATGATGAGGAGAGGCTGCCGTCCAAGATGGGAGTCACCAAGTGCCATGTCGCCTGTTAGGCTGGCACCTTGGGCCCATGGGTATGGGGAGGTTTCTCAAAACCCAACCAGAGCTGTTGGTGTGCAGGCTCAGTGTTATGCCTTTCAGTAACAAGCTGCCCGTGCGGATGTGGTACTTGGTTCACCAGTGCTGGTTTTACACATCTGTGGCCCCCTCACTTCTTGCTGGTGTGAGAGAAATGGTTGCGGTGAGTTTCCTGTTGGAGTGCCTTGCCAGGACTCCGTTGTGCTTTGCTTCCAGAGGGTGTCTGTCCAGGAACTTATATCCAGTGAGTCCATGGAGCGTGTGCAACAGCAAGCAGTGGACAACTCAGTTACTTTCAATTCTAGAGCCTTAGCAGTCATCCCTTCTGTTATGTACTGTGATCTGTTGACCAGTCAGAACAGGCTGGTGGATTTTCTCTTTCTGATTATAAAATTTGGTTTATGAGAATAAATACAGTTTATTATCAGTGAAGCCATATGGGGAGTGTTGCTATAAACCCAGACAAATTCATTAATAACTCATGGAGCTGAGGTTCTCTGGGTATTTCGCATTATTTCCATCTTTATCGCCAATGGCTGTGTGTTGCCAGGGTAGAAGAGAAGAGGGAATAAAAGGATCTTCTCATTTTGATTCATTGTAATGAATCATTGTTAAAACTTTTTTTGTGTGTGTTTCCCCTGTATACAGTTTATTTTGTAGTCCTTAAATTCCAGAAAGTTGGGTTTATATATGATTGTTGCACACTGTATGTTTCCATAATGCATAGTAAGTTTTGGGAATGCAGACATCTTATGGCATATGTTTAGATTTGTAATGCCTTTTTTTTTTCTCCTTCAGAGAATTCAGAGGGTAAATATATTTCTCCATTTCATGACATCCCACTGTTCGCTGGATCTAAAGAAGTATGTATTTATGCCTTAATATACCGTTTATTTCTAAAATGAAAGTGGTTGTGTTGGTACTGTTTAGATAAAAGTGTGCATTTATTTATTTATTTATTTTTCTCCAGCTGGTATTTTCTGAGTTCAATAACATGCAGTGAAACTACATGATAACTATTTAAACAAGCCTAGGTTTCTTAAGACCGCAAGTGATGGGAGAGAAAAAAAGCCCTCTCCCTTTATCTTGTGATAATTCTCTTGTTTAAAGCTTGTGTTTATATGCTCTAGAATTAATTTTCCAGCGTTACTCGTTTAAAATGATATTTTTCTTCATCTGCAATTAAATGTGTGCATTTCCTTGCTGCAGGAAATGTACAGCGTGTACTTGTGTGACTTATGGTGTATTTAATTCCCCGAAGGAGCACTGTAATTGGAAGCCAACCGTAATGCCCAGGAGAAAAGTGGTAATCGCACCTTTGGAGAATTAGAAGGCGTGAGGTGCAGCTGAGCACTTTCACGTCTTGTTAGCCATACTCCCTGGAGTTTCATTATAGCAATAATGAAACGCCTGTTTTATGTGTCACCAGTGGGAGCTGCCAGTCCTTGGTTTAAACTTGGTACCATAAGAAGCACAGCACTTGTTGCACAAACAGACTGGGAAAATTTCATCCGTTTCCTTGATTTGTTTTGGGGATCCTCTGAGAAAAGTCAATATCTGTAATGCAGGTTGAGATTGATTCGTTAGTTCAAAAGTCTTAATCCCTTGAATTATTTAGAGTACCTGAAATTTTTTTGAGCAGCAGATGTAAGCGTGCTAATCAAGAGAAGATGTAGGCTTTATTCAGATTCTCATTACTACGATGCCCAGTGTAGCTGTGCTATTGCCAAAATCTGAAAGGCATTTTCACCCACATATTCCATGGGAGTCTTGTTATCTGTGGAACTAGAGTTTAAGATTTGGAGGTATGAGTTATGGAAAATTTATAGATTGATAAAACATCAATGTTCTGTAATGTAATATGGAGAACCTTTCACTTTGACTACTTCAAGAAGTGCTTTCTCCAAAATATAGGTGCTAATGGGAAGAGAAAGGAAGAGAATCATTAGGCAAGTCTATATTAATTTTACTTTCTTTTTGAGAGGAGAAAGTTGAGGAGTTTTATATTATCTTTTTACATTCTCTGATCTAAGCTTTGTGGGCTGTCTTTAATGATGGATACCTCCAGACTAATTTTCTGTACTGCTTTTAAACTTTGCTTTTTATTTTTTTTCAAATGAACAGGAAAATTATTCTGATATTTTTGCTTTTGGTTTGTTTGTTTGTTTTAAACTAGCTGAGGACAGGCCTAAATCACTGCTTAAAAGTTTTGTGCACCTCAGAGAGGATCCCTGTCCATTTTAATTATCCTCTGATAACATCTAAAAAGCTATAATTTCACAAACAGAAGAGACTGAACACACATTTTAAAAAATAATAGTTTAGGCCCTTATATTCACAGAGGGATGCTTCAGCTGCATTTAAAACTAGAACTATCAATATTTATGTCAGTAAGTTATTCTTCCTCTCGTCTATTCCTCATACACTTTTCTTTGCTCTTTTCTTCTAGGATAAAGAGATTCCAGCAAAGAGATCAAAGACTACTGGAAGTGAGGTACTGCTAAGATTTATTAAGCATCATTTTGCTCTTTTCTTATTGTAATGAATGAGCTCTAACAGCATTTCCAGTCATGGTGGACAAAATGAGAGCTGTTCAGCATCACATGTCTTTCCTGGAAAATAGTTAACATATCTTCAAATGCAAGTGTTTTAGGAGGAGAAGACTTAAAGGGATTTAATAATCTCTTCTTTGAATGGGCCGGTAATGTTAAGATTCTCCAAGACATTCTCTTTTTACCACTCTCTGAAAGGTTCCTTACAGCTATTGCAAATTTCATACATTATCATTTCTTTCCCCCTCCCCTCACTGAATGAATCCAGAAACATTTGCAAAGAAAACTCCGGTAATGAAATATTTGTTATGCTTTCACCATGAGATAATATTTGGTGTGTACAAAACTCTAGAGATCTAGCTAGGACAGAAATTAAACTTACTGTCTCTTTTTTAGATCTGAGGGTATGTCCTTTTCTTATCTGAGAAGTCCAAAGTAGAGATGATCGCGTGTGCTAATGCTTTAGAATTAACCCGTACTAAAGCTAAACCTCAGAGAAGCCTAAAAAAAACATGGAAGATCTACTGTAATTGTTTCTGTGAAATAAGATTTGTTTATGCAAGCATTTCTTTTCCAAAGTGTGGCATTTTTTTTGTGATGCTTTCCTTGGTAGTGGCATATATCAAAAATTGAGTAGAAGAAAGTGGAGGAAAAAAATAGTAATAGAACTGTTTTAAGGGCATGATGTTTGGTATATCACCTTGTAGAACTGTGCAGTTTGAGATAAGATTTCAGGCCATCTATATAGGCATCTAAATATCCATTGGACTCCCCAGAATTTTATTTTCTCAATATCTGTTTGACCAGTCATGTTGCAAAGCTGTAACAACCCATGTCTCGTGGCAGAACTGACCTAACTGTATTTTGCTCAGATTTGCTCCTAGTGTGCAGTACACTGGTTCCCCTACTGTGCACCTGTCCCCATGCAGTGCTACACCAAGGCATTAGATGTATTTACTCTTCCTTTGCCCTGTGATTTGTTTAGACTACAATGCCTGGGTAATGCTGTTCAGATTTCCTACTTACTTGGTGCAGTTATGCCTAAAAGCTGAATTGCAGAGGAGGAAGTATGGCTGCTCAGAAAGGCTGTTGGGACATTGTCTTACAACATGAATGCCTAAGTACTGTTCTTGCTAGAAATCAAGTGCTCTCTTCCTTATCTGCTTATAAGTGCTGTGACAATATCTGTGAGCTTTGAAGATGCAAAATCTGTTCTGTGCAGTGTCTGAAACTAGTTCTAAACTGCGTTTGTCTGTTTAGTGGAAAGCATGATAGCTTGTTTAAAACCATCTCTCTAGTTCACTTCTGATATCTGGATCAGTCTATTCCTGAGAGCGAATCCAGCAACTCTGAGTAGCTGTTTCCTGGGGGCCAATGTAGACCCTGAGCTGCTTCTGAAATCCTGCTGTGAGCGTGCTCTATATTGCAATTTAATGGGAAAAAAGGAGCAAAGGCAACTGTATCTTTCAGTCTTTGTGGGCCCCTAGTGTGAGTAAGCAAACATGCAGAATATGAGCTTCTCAGCCTGCTTGGTCTTTACTGAGAATGTGAAATGCAAGAGGGCAAGTGATGTAGAAATCGCGTTTTCCTTCTTTTGGACCCGGGAAGAAGAGAGGAAGAGAGAAAAGAGAGGGAGTCTTCGTGTTCAAGAAGTATTATTCCTTCCTTTTACACTAGGTTCTTCAGTAGTTCTTCTCATCTTGGCCTAGTGAGATATGCATCACTGCATTTTGAGAAAGTGTAATCAGAGGAGAAAAAAGAGAAAAAGGAGATATTAATGCTATTTATTGACTTCCCAATCAGTACTTTGAATCACTGTCTCTTTACTCTCTTCTAGGTATGTGAAAGCTACTATTGATATCTCAAGTTTAGTAGACCCTTGCACTGAATTTGGCCAGAATCTAAAGGTGATAGATACTTCCTTTTGCCCTACATATACTGTCACATTTTTAATCTTGTGCTTTTAGGATGGTGATTATTTGTTAGTCTCCACAATTGAATGGCCCCTTAAAAGTATGTGTTAAATTGTGCCAAAATAGCTTTCATAAGATGGCAGTTTAGCTGTGGAAAATGAAGATAGTTTTGTATGAGTCTCTTCAGTCTGTCTAATCTATTTTGAATTGTTCTTGGCCTCTGCGATAAGAAAAAAAGGTTTCAAAATCAGGAGTTTCAACTTTCAACATTCATGGGATAGAGTAGCACACATCTTAGGAGTCTGTATATTAGCTAGTTTGCTAATAGTTCTTGTATTAGTTCTGCTTGTATCAGCTTGAAAGTAGTGGCATTTCTGTTCTCAGTAGTGTAGCCATTTTTTGCAACATCATAGATCTCCCCAAAATTTCAATTAAATTTGTCTTTGCAGCTGGTGTTGACAACTAATCTTTGGCTTCCATGAATGTTTTTCAACTGTGTGAAGACTTGAGTGAGGCTGTCTTCAGAGAAGAACTATGTGGGAAGAAATCATATTTAGCCTTAGTCTCAAATTATTGCCAGCTTGCAGTCGGAACCTCAGCTTTGTCTTAAGCATTGAAAACACTCGAAATCCACTCTTGTCCAAATAAATCTCTATGAAAGGCATCAAAAGTTTCACATCTCTGCCTGGGAGAGTGGGTATTTTCCCTGTGGTTACAGTGACAACTCTGTTGGGCACTGATTGTTGAGTATGGCCTTCAGAGCCAGGTGGCAGGAAGAAGGTTCCAAGAGGTCACTGCTGTCTTTTCAAGACGTGTTGCTTCCCTGCTGTACTGAAAGGGTTTCTAATCCCCTTGTCATTATATGTGTCTTTGGTGAAGTGTTCACATATTAGCTCATTCAGAGGACTCAGGTGTTCTTGAATACAAGGTTTTATTTAAAATGTTGGCCTTAGTAAGGAATCTGTCCATGCATGTCAAGATTATCCTCCTTAAACTTGTGGAGACCCACGAGAGCAGTTAATTTTTTTTCTTTTTTTTTTTTTTTTTTTAAAAAAAAGGCAGGGAGAGGAAGAAAGAAGCAGGACAGCTTTTGTTTTGTTCTGTCTTGTGGATTGCACAGTACTGCAATGCCCTTGTGGACTTGAGTTGAATTCCCTCTGTCAGGCGAAAACTTTTGATAAATAAGCCAGTCACATGAGATATAAGGGGTCATCAGAGTGGGCAAGCAGTCTGAATAGGTGATCTGATAGAGGGCCTCAGGCTTGGAACAGAGTTCAAAACTGGTGTGAAGAGTTGTCTTATGATTAAATCAGGATGTTTCATGAGCGGGGAAAGCTGGCAATGTTTCCCATACACTACAGGTGCAAATTTTGTGTTCTGTGTTACAGCCTCTGTAACAGCCTTCAGTCATGCTGGACCCCCTTTTGGAATATGTCACCCAGACTGTAATGAGTCCATCACATGTGCTGTTGCATGTTCTGAATTCTGCTCATTGTTAGAGGTTTCATCCTGTTATATGAACTTGAGTGTTTTTCTGTGGAACTGTCATAAATTTTGCTTTGTACTCATGTAGATTAGCAAATGTCGAGAAGAACAAAAGTAATTTTTGTATACCAATAAGGTTAGTATCTACTGAGGTAGAAATGGTTTTCTGAGAAAGCTGCATCAGTGAATTGATCAAGTTTATCTTCTAAGAAACAACTTGAGAAAGTCAATTTTTTTTTTCATCCATGTCAATGCTATGCTGCGTAGTTTTTCAAGCTAATTCACCCAGTAGCTAGTTTAGCTTATAAGTGAATGTGCCTGACCCCTAGGATACTTATGAATAAAAACTCTTCATAGTGTTCTTGATTTCTTTTTCACTGCAACATGAGGGGAGTAGGAAAAGACTGCAGATATTTTGCATTTATGCTTGGCATTGCATGCATCCTTCCAGCACCCCTGGCCCCTCCCCCCCAGTTAATTTGTGTTGGAAAAGTTCCATTTACTTTTCTTTTAGGCGGAGAATATTTGGTCTCCAGATGTTGCTGGCATCTGTTTTGATGTTTTCTTTGGCAAATACCTTGTAGCAAGTGTTAGGTTGGGAATGGGACTCATGTTGTAAGCAAGCCCCTCTCCATTTATTCCTGGTTGTATTTCATGGCAGTCCTTCTTTTCATCCTTTTTTTTTTTTTCTCCTTCTTTTAAACTTACATTATTGGTGGCATTGTTCTTTGTTTCGACTGCTGCTGGACTGTAGTTCATCCTTTTCATTCTCGTTAGTCCTCGAGCAGGCTGCTGTATTCAGTCGATGGCTCATGAGAATCCCTGTAAGATTGCAAATGAGCAGACAGAAAAGAAATGGAAATGGTAGCTGCTTTTTCTTCTTTATGTCGTGTGAGTTCAGAGCTTCTCAGTGAGGAGGGTCAGCAGCTCCCAAATGCTGTCTGTAATGCTTTCAGATTTTTTTTTTTTGAAGGCACTCTACTGTAAAAATGACTAAAGTAATTGTAAGCTTCAGCATATCTTCTTTCTCCCTCATGCAGAGATGATGGTGAATGGCATTCAGGACTTAAAAAGTGGTGATGTTTGTCTTTTTATGAAATCTTACTGACTTTCTGTTCCTCTTTTTCCATCTTTTTTCTACCTCTCGTTTTGTTACTTCCTATGCTGTATACGAGTTGCTCCAGTTTTGATTCAAATTACCTGAACCCTTGTAGTTGAGCCTTGCCTGTTGCAACCTTTGGACAATATGCTTCACTCAATTGTGCTGACCTTCGATATTCAGGTTTGTGGTAACATCTTGATCTGAATAAGGTGTTTTTTTTTTTTTTTTTTTTTTTTATAAGAGTCTGTACAGTGAGAGCCAGCAGTTATTTTTGGTCTTTCTCTCCCTTCTCTTAGTGGAGAGAATGGTGACTAATGGCTTACCTAGGTTAAACAATCTCTATTTTTCTTGGTTTTCCGAATACTTGCTACAGTGAATTTCCGTACTTTGCTATCTCTGAGTGTGTGTGTGTGTTTTTTTTATGCTTTAGAAAGAAGGCTACTCTTGTTCATGTGGAATGGCATCATCAAAAGCAATATTAAGATAAATTTAAAAAGATGTTCAGTTAGTGAAATGCATTGAATTGTGAAGCCTTGTTACAGAAAACACCCTGGTAAAGCAAACATTTCCTATGTGTGTTTCCATCTGGTGAACTTGGATTGTAGTTCTTTGGAAGTTTTTATCATTTAAAGGTACTGTTTGTTCCTTCTGATGTCATTTGCTGCCTGCTTTCATATTCAGTTTTAGGAATTAAGAAATACACTTTTGACTTTTGTGTTGAGCAAATAGATTTATTTTTTCCCCTACCTCCTCAGTATGTCTAATAGAGCATAAGTGTCCACCTTCTGTTCTCATTAACCAAGTCAATCAAGCTACATAATGTCTTGAGTTGAACATCCTTCTATGTTGGGCTATGCTAGGAGTTTCTTTTCTTAGCTGTTAGGGTCTGTCCCTTCATTTGAATCTAGGAAACTGTTTCATCTTTTCTCTCATGCTACAGGTTTCTGAAGAAACTATTAGCCAGCAGGGTTAGTATGACTGTAGTTCGAACTACTCTCTGACCTGTTGTACAGTTTACCTTCAGAAAGTGAAGTCCTTTCTACATTAAGCTCTTGTAGAGCTGGGTTTAGTCTGCATTTTATCAAGCAGTGATCTCCTAGGCAGGCATGTTGACTGACAACATGCTCAGGTTGCTAAATATAATTGATAATTGTTTGGAAGACAAAATCTTTTTGTTGTTATTCTATACAGTTCTTATTCCTGCAAAAGGTATATGGCTCTGGAACATATACAAACAATGGATTCATTGCCTAACAGAAATGCTAAGGGAAGAAACTTTAAAGAGGGTCAGTAAGAAAGGGCTAGGAGCTTCCTAAAGCAAATAGCTTTCCTTTCAGAAGAGATCTGCTTTTGAGTTTTCTTCTTTTTTTTCCTCTTGGAAGGTGTGTCAAATGGGCTGTTGGAGCATTGCCACCATTGCTGGAGTGGATAGAAATAGCCACTTGGATTTTTGGTGTGGTGGGATATTTTTGTATCAGGTATATTTTTGTATCCAGTTCATTGACAGGACAAAACTAATCACTCAGTGGCACGTGCAGGTGGTAATCTAGGGAGATGCGTGGTGTCTGACACTTGAGTTTCTGTTGGTAGCTGTGGCAAGGAATGTTTTTCAGCAAGGATCTTGGAAGAGAATGGTCGAATGGACAGAATGAATAAGTATTTGGCATGGGGAAAATAAGAGTAGTGGGGAAAAAAAAGTCCTTGGGTGTTACTTAGACAAGGAACAAGGAAGAGACACAAGACAGTAAAGAGCAGGGGGGGAAATAGAGATAGAAATGTACTACTCTTCTGTTTCCAGCTGTCAGACACATTAGATATAATGTGTTCCCCTCTCTACTCCAGTAAATCCTGCCTCATCACTGAAGATCTGGTTGTCCTATAAATAAACTTTTTATTTTTAAATGTAAGCACTGCATGAAGTTATTCATCTCTTATAGATGCTGTGGCAGCTTAGTATTAGAGAGTACTTTTTTTTTTTTTTTTTTTTTTTTTTTTGCATATGAATTAAGCTGTCAGGCTGTCACAGTTAAGATTCTTGGCAAATCACTTTTGACTGATACCACGGACTATAAAGCCCTGGTCTTAAAGCTGGGTAAAATGCAAATGATTCTATGTGAGAAAAATATTAAATGGGCTTCAGTCCAGCCATGGTCCAGTCATGAGTGTTCTTATGAAAACCCCAAGTAACAAAGTTCAGAAACAACATTTGCAGGCTCTTCAGGTCATTGGAGTATCAGTCAGGAGGATATGCAGTGGCATCTCTTATCACCATATTCCTATACTTTTGTCATACTTTGTATCATTCCAGGAGTAATTTTAAAGGTGGTGGTGGTGGTTGTTTTTGTTTTGTTTTGTTTCGCCTGTAGCTACCAGTCAGAACCCCTGCTGGTGGTCCCCTGAGAGCTTCTTGTCAATATTTCCTTTCATGCTGTGTATTTCTTTTTCCGAGTATTTCTTGACTGAGCAAACTTTATTTGACTTCTGTACCTGCTGCTGTCTGTGTATCACCCTTGTCTGTGTCCGCTTCTTTAGTGATGACATCTCTGAACTTATTTCAGCTATTCTTATACAGCTGCACTTATTCAACTTCTCTTAAGGCGTGCCTTATTAAACTGATCTGAAACACCTACTTTTCCTCTCCTTTTTTCTTTCTTTTTTTTTTTCTTGTTTTAATGTATTTGATATAATTGGTTACAATATGGACACAGTACTCACAGATGGGAGACTTTTTTGAATATTCTGGGCATTGGCTATTTGTCAGGTTTGTGGATAGCTTGTGATCTTGCAGGAAAAACAGTAAGTGACAGCTGGGATTTTCCTTTGCTTTGTTGTTTCTGTGTTTGCAGGTCTGGGGAGAGGAGAATGATTCATAGAACCATTGGAATGACTTCAGTCAGACTATGACATTGGCCCTGGCAATGGTATTGGTTTGCTGCAGCTGTAGGTTACAAAGAGCAAAACTACGCCAAAAAAAGCCCATATTTTAATTGCAAAGTATCTAAAGAGTTAGTGCAACTTTTAGCTTAGTTTGGCCTTGCATTTAACAAATTTCTTTAAAAATATAGTCTGCCCTTCCTTGGCTGGTGTGTTTTTAATACCAGCGCTTTAATACCGTCACTTCTAATACCAGTACTTCCTTGGCTGTAGTGAGATGTCAAGAGTACCCTAGACAGTGTAGCATTTTGAGATTATTTTAGTAATCTTAGAGAAAATTGACTGTAGGAATTGCTGTATGCATTGGACTAGTTATCTGTACTCTATCCTCCTTTGTAGTGCTTAACTCTGTTTTAGAAAGAAGAAATCTTACAAGAGATAACTACACAAATAATTTTTTCTCTTTGGAAAATATCATTTTAACTTCTGCAGTAAGAAGGATTTAGACTTAAAAAACCTTAAGCTTACATGCTTTATTTATTTATTCATCTGTGTCCAGTTCCTTCCTCCCCCATCACTCTTGAATTCATCTTGGCTTCCTTCAGCTAGTTGTGACTAAGGCTCAGGTATCTCAGTGGTTGTTCGTCTTTGACTGGTAGACTCGACACTGTCTTGAGGTATATCATTCCATAAGCTTATAAAATATTACATGCAGAATAGTATAGAGATAGGGAAATCCACGTGATGCTTTTCATTCCAGTCTTGTAGTTGTTTATGTCCTGAAAGAGTGACAGAAAAAGAGGAAGGAGGAACCAAGGAGATTGAATATCACTGTGAGGATCTGGTGGCTGTAAACAAATTTTCTTAGAACTTGTCTTATTGCCAAGTATTAATTATGAAGTGGACTTTCATTTGAGATTCTTTCATTGTTTTTATTTTAGGTACTGTTTAATATGGTTGTGGAAGTGCCTCGTTGGACAAATGCAAAAATGGAGGTAATTAAGAAAAAAATGATTATTTAGGCATTTATGAAGCATATAAGAACTTAATCTATTCTAGGATTTCAGAGTTTTTGTTATTTATTGTTATTCTTGTATTTTCTTTGTTATAATATTTACTTGAAGTTGCGCATACAGAGATGTTTCTTGTGGTTAAGGAAAATGTTAAGGTTCTAATTGTTTCTTTATGACAGAAGATGCTTGGGGAGCTCACTGGTAGAAAATACCTGTCCCTGCCAGAAGATGCTTAATAAGCAGATCTTAGCATTGTTCCTCTACTGCTAGAATACAGAATTTGAGTAATACTTCATCTGCATTGTTGGTAAAACAACAGATCTTTCCAGAGGTTTTCCTGTGTTTTTTAACATTTGTATTATTTTTAAGGATGTTTCCTGGATACATTTAAGGAAGTTGGTTGAGTTGTTAGCTTTTCTGGTTATTACAAATATCAATAAGAACTTCCCCAAACTGTTATTTCAGAATTTCATTATCTTCTTTCCATGGTGCTGGAATATCATTTGAACGATGTTTATAATCTCAACTGTTATTGTAGAAAAAGGGCTATCTTGTAAAATTAGCTTCCATTTTTGGGATGATGTCTTTTTGTGGAAGCTGAGATCCCTTTTTTAAAGTTTGCCCT
>NW_010587957.1:192456-209464 GCF_000705375.1 Tinamus guttatus
TAAGAGGCTTTCTAAGTCTGTCCGGTCATTTTTGTGTCATTCATTAAACATTTCCGTTTGGTCTGAGAATCATTGCATTTGCTTTCTGCCCAGTGGATGCGTAGCCCCGCAAACATTTGGAAAGATAATTCTGAGGCACCAGAGTGATGGTTACTTGAAAAGCCCATCCTGAGCCTGTGCGCTGTGTTAATGCTTCTTGCTACTTTAAGCACACCCAAGGTACTCTGTATACCCTCCTTCTGGGATTGCGATTGTTCTCGTAAATGAAGTTGATTTTTCTGAGACTTTGCAGAACTTTAAATGGAGCAGTCCCAAATTCTGAGCAATTCTCATTGTATATTCACAGGATTCCACAGTACTGTGTCCTGCAAGCCTGTATTGATAAATACAGCTTTAGATTGGAAACCCTGCCTGCAACTCCCTCTTTGATACAGAATAATGAAAAACTCTAGTATATGGTTACAATACCCAGAAAGGATCAGTGATGCTCAGAATCTGTTCAAGTGGGAACTTCATCATCAATAGGAGTAGCAAGGGCTAGTGTCTTTTTGGTCTGAGTTTACAAAGTAATCTGTTTGAAATTATAGTGCTTAATATTGGTGGATCTTTCTCTCTGTCTCTCCCCCCTCCCTCTTCTCTCTCTCTCTCTCTCTCTCTCTCTCTCTCTCTCTCTCTCTCTACATAGAAGCTTTACATCAGATGCAGGTGTGTGTGTGAGAGGTTCTTTTATGCTAAAGCTATCTGCTTTCAGATTTATCTGTTTCAGTAAGATCTGCCTTTGTAGCTACCTGAAAACCACTGAGTTATCTTTCTGCTTAGGCAGCTGCTACCCAGATGGCTATTAGCAGACCAGCAAAACAACTTCAGTCCAAACAGATCTGGGAAAGGGCCTAAAATCTCCTTGCACTCTGAAACACTAAATCTTGGCGGTATAATAGTTCCTGGCCTTCTTTTTAATGTAACATTGGCCAAAGAAAGAAGCAAATTCTTGGAGTAGGAAAACTTCCTGTCTGCTTATCTTATAATTCGGACTGAATTAAATAAATTGCAATATGTATCTGATGTGCTTTACAAGGGAACCCCAAAAGATGAACAGTGTGTTGGTGTTGTAATTTGGTCTAACTGTATAGAGTATTTTTTTTACATTGGACAAGAATTTTTGAAAATCACTGGCAATGGAAGTATGTATGAAGCGTCTTATGAAAAATCTGACTCTCAATCTTCTTGCCTTCTCTAAACAAGTTGGGCAAGTGATGTAGATGGGACAAAGATGGCATTCCACAGGTGACTTGCTGGCTTCGGAATTGAGCAGCTGTTTTATGCTATTGCTCACTGGAAAGATGTTTAGCTATGGTCAACAAAAGTGGTTTCTACTGGCTTTTGTACACCAGCATTTCCTAGTGCTGATAGTTAGCTGTGCTATATTGTCATGCTTTTTTCCCCATACGCCACTCAAGATGGCATTTTGAGTTATTTGATCGTACCCTAAATGGCAAAAGTAAAGCATGTTGCACACTTTGCTCTATATTGTTATATACGGTTTACTTGTAAGTGCATTTGTATGCAGAACAGCAGCAGAGGCCCTAAAAACCTTTGTTGTGGATTTGTGTAAGCCTTCAATATAAAGAAATTAATTATCTGTACTAGGGCTCCATTCCTACCCCCTCACACCATGCTGCACAAAACACACCAAATGCCTTTATATGGAATGTAGCTGCTGCTTCCTCTAAATGTTTATAAGATGTTATTAAAAACATATGTCCTCTCTTCCCACAGACCTTGTTTAGAAAGCTTGCTGCAAGCATGTTGTTTTAGCTTTGCTTGCAAGAAGCAGCATCTGTTGTACTAAAAATGGTAGTTCAGTACAAATCTTTTTGTCGCTCCCTTTTGTAAGGCCTGCTAGAGTTGGGAGCTCCATTTGCCTTGGCTCACTGCCTTGCCAGAGAGCTAGCAGCAGTTCTTTGTGCCAGCCTCAAGAGATTTTCCTTATTGAGCCTAAACTGCAGCCTATAATGCGATAGCCAATTCTGCCCGCTTAACCCTTGGTGCGTAACTTTGGTGACTGGAAAACTTGTATCTCTAGTTGCCCGTAGGCAACAGAGAGAAGTTACAGCCTAGAGTCCAGTGAATGCCTGTTGAGGTATGTTACCTGCAGGAGCCTGACCTTTCTGTTCTCTCTGTCCCAGTGTGCAGGGCTTGCTTGCAGAGAGAGAATCCCATTAGACTGGGTCTGTGCTTGCAACTTCCATGCATGCGTAGTCCCCTTTGATGTTTGTGTGAATACATAGCTCCAAGACAAGGTAAGAGTGGCAGTCAGGGTCAGAAAGCTGTGTCTGCTGTGTAGAGGACACCTGACTCCTTTTTATTTTTATCCTCCTCGGAATATGAAGCTAACTGAATAGATATTAGTGCATTAAATCAGTGTACTGCCTACCATTAACAAAGCAAACTTTTACCTTTGTTTGCTTTCTCTTCTATTCTCTGAGGATATTTTTCTCTTCCTTCCCCTGACACCCCAAAGCTGTGGTTTGGACTTCAAACAAAAGTAGAGGACAGGCTCTCTTTCAAGCTTTTTTATGATACTTTTAATAAACTGGAGAGATAGCTTGTGAAAGCTGCTATTGTTCTTATATTTTTGTGCTGTGTGTGCTGAGTCCACAGCAGTAGGATTTTTTTTTTTTTTGGCTGTTACTGTGTTTTGTTCCTGCCACTTGACCCCCAACTCTCATTTACACAGTTTTTATTTTTTGCAATAAACAGGATAAGCCTCTGTTGGTACCCTGTAACTCTCCTTCATAGTAAAGAATAGTGAAGTGAAGCATGGAAGGAAAGGAAACTAGTTTACAAAGAACTAGGGGAAAAATAAGCAGCCAATGTGTTACTTCTCCAGTCCTCAAGGCAGAATATACAGCAGATAGTTCTTTTAGGCCTTCTAATGCTGGAGCATAGTCAGATTACATAGGCTAGATATTTTCCAAGAGCAAGAATACAAAAATTTGAAGAGATATTTTTGTTTATGAAGATGGTCTGGCTTAGGAAGGCAAAGAGAGTCTGCTGGAGTCTATTCTAGCATTTGGGTCTTCAAAAGAAACAAATATATGGCGTGCCAGATGAGGAGGGTCTCAAATGTCTATCAGCGAAGCCTTCCTGATAAATAATTTTGAGGGAAATAGGAGACATATATCTGAGGAAGAGGAATGGTGAAGAAACTTTGGGTGAGAGATTTGCTGGAACCACAACCAGCAAAGGAACAGCAGTCTGAGAAAGCGCACTTGAATTTGTACGCTGTCTGGAGAGGGAGACCTGGAGTTCATCCCCCAATGGGAGCCAAGGAAGTTGCTGCAGCCTGCTTTGCTTTATAGACCTGAAGACTGTTGCCATAATATGTGTTCAAGAAATGATCGAAGTTGCAAGTTCAGTCTCCACAAGAGGAGGTCACACAGGCTCAGGAGAGGGGATGCTCCCTTGCTTAGATGGAAGAGGATGGTGCACTGGCATCCTAAAACTAATTTTAATTGTAGCTGTAGTTTTATACTGCTCAAATAGAGCATCCCACCTTCAACCAAGACCTACGATTTTCTAACGCATTCCTTCTGGTCACCCAACCACCCATCCACCCACTGCTGTGAAAGGTTTCTTGTCCTTTTACACTTGCATTTCAGGAAGACCCGCCTTCAGCCCAGCCTTACATGCCCTTGCTTTCTTATTATTTTTTTTTCTTTTTTTTTTTCTTTCCTTTTTCCTGGGGATTCTGCCAGTGAAACTCCCTGATTTTCTGCAGGCAGAGAGGCAGTAGCCAAGTTCAAAATGTATTTTACTCTAAGTCCATAGGCACGTAGGCTTATTAAGTGCATGCAGAAGCAAAAATGCACATAGAGCTCTTCAGGGTTTTATACTTTATTCTTTGGGTAGTATGTGATCCAGTGGAATTTGGGAGTGGCAGTTATCTGATGCCTGTGAACACTTAGCATATCATCTTGTATAGCTTTAGTCTTAGTGTTCAGTCCATCTGTTAACTCTCAGTGATCTGTAGAGAATTGAATGGTCTGTAGCTTCTTGTGTGTATATTTGTGTGTGTGTGTGTGCTTTTTGTTTGTTTTGGTTTTGTTGTTTTCTTCCCCTCAGGTCCAGACTTTAGAAAGATACTCCTGTCACTTAAAGCTGGAAAGGACATGACTAGGAGTTAATCCCATAAACTAAGTACCTTTGACAGAGTAGACAGGAGAGTGTCTCTCAGCAGTCATTGTCAGCTGGGACTGAGACCCATTCACAGGAGAGGAGAACAGAGTAGCCAGACAGGAAGGACAGGGAGAGAGCGACAGAGGAGATGCTGGGGAAGCAGGAAGGGAGAAGCAAACAAATGACTTGCAAAACACTGGAGAAAAGAGGAACGCTGCAAAAGGCCACCTGGACAGAGTGGAGTTTTGAAATAGTAGGAAGACTGCGTACAGAAGGGACATGGTGATTAAAAAAAAAAAAAAATCAGCTCCTGTTTCTGTCAGGAGGGGCGGTATGAGACAAGTAGTTGGAAAAAGAAGGATGTGAATGTTGTAGAGTAGAACCTTCCTGTTCCTAATCTACCCACTGAGACAATGTTCATCTCTGTCTCCAGGTGTGCCCTGCACGTGCTCTGCGTGCGTTCCTCCTTGGGTCCTGTCCCACTCTGCACAACAGGAGGTTGAGCTGTCTTATCACTGCAAAGATGTAGATAACACATAAGGGTTATCAGCAGAGCTGGTGTTCGGAGCGCCTGGCACGTGCTCGTCTCATCTACAGGGCTGAATTTGGAAGTAATGAGGATAAAGGGATGCATTTAATACAACTTTGAGAAGTCAAGCCCATACTGTGTTTTGAGATGGTGGTTTAAAATCCATATGTTAATGTAGTTTTTAGTAGGTATTATTTCATTATCAAAAAATTCTGTGGTGGCTACAGTTGTTGGATTATTCCACAAGACTTACTTTGCAGGCATTGCAAGAGAGGCATATCAAGATGAAGATCTATAAACATGAAATATTCTTCATGTTTCTTAAGTATGGGCTTTTTATTCTTTGTCTCCTTGGGTCTTAATGAAGAACAGGAGGCAACTATTTTACCTCTTTAGTGTGCTGTTGAAATCATAAAAATATCAACTACGGCAGCTGATGCAATAAAGTGAAGTTCCTTGATGACTTCGAAAGCGTTCAGTGAAATCAATTTGTATTACCAAATCTGTGAGTAAAAATGACCTCCCCCCTCTTTTTTTATCAACAGATATTGATGATGTCAGGAAGCACAAACCAGGCTACCTTGAGGCTACAATTGACTGGTTCCGATCATATAAGGTCCCAGATGGTAAACCAGAAAATCGCTTTGCGTTTAATGGAGAATTTAAAGACAAGGTGAAGATGATACGAAATTAAAGGTGTATCTTGCTGCCGTATGGCTTCCTTGATCCATCCTAGATTTTTGGGAATTTATTGCAAAAGAGGAGGAGCTTTAGTATACAGAATTTTTATATGAGGGATCTTTGAACATAGGATATGCGGACAGTAATAAATAATTTTCGGTGTCTTTCATTTTATCCAAGGGAAATATATGTGTTATTAAAGATAGTTAAAAACATTTGGTCCCAATCCTAAATAGACTGCTTGCGGTGCTTGTTAAAATATTTTCAGCCTCTCTCTGAGGAGTGAGCAGACTGTGTGTGTTTTTTTTTTTTCTTCCCCTTCTAGTCTTGATTGATAATTTTTGTAACACTTTTCAAAGCTGTGCAGTTTAAGCATGACAATAGGTTGCAGACTTGCCCATATTTGGTGTTTGCATAAGGTATACTTTTTCCTGATAATTTTATACAAGAACATTTGAGCTGTTTTTGGCTTGAAGACTGAAAAAATATTTTTTCCTTTTTTAGAAAAAAATGAATCGCTTTTTAAACATCCTGTAGCAAAAATGGCCAGTGTTTGAAAGGAGAGTGGGCCTGGGAGTAGACTTTGCTGAGGAAAATGCCTGGGCTTTTCCAGAGGAAACTGATTTTGATTTGAGTAGAAATACTTTGCAAATCATATATTGTGCACTCGGTACACTTTTTGGCAGAGAATCATAAGTTCCTAATGAATGATGTCCATGTGTCAGCAAGTCCAGCCTTGCAGTGTGCTTTTCAGAGTCATAAAATGCTCTCTAACCAGCACAAACAATTTTACGCTTTATTTATTTATTGCATGGGTTCCAGCTCCCCTCTGCACTGAAAAGTGTCTTTTAATTCAATCAAACCTAGAGTAGGATGGCTGGAGAGCCTGATGATCTGTTCCCTGTTCTCCCAGTCACTACTCTTCTGATTTGCTTGCCCTGTAGTCCTGCCATAGCAACAGTTTAACTGGGATGTGGTCAAATGGTTGGAGTTTGGATTTGAGACTCTGAAGAGCCTGGTGTAGCTAGTTTGGAGCACTCGGATGCTTCTCAAGCATTTCTGGAGACCCAGGATGTGGCAAGGCGGCCATGGCTGCCTTCCAGCAGCTCTGATGAAGTTCAGAGTGTTCTGGTGGCATCTTGCCAAGTCACTCCTTGTTAGGAAACGCGCATGTTCTGTTGGCAGCTTTTTGCAAGGCAGTCCAGATAGCATCTGGACACTATGGATTTTTTTCATTCCTCTTCCCCTGATATTATTTTTGTTTTTAAACAAGCAAACAAAAAAAAACAGTTAAGCAGCTGACATGTTACATTGCTGTGAATGTGTATGTGACTGAGCAAGTAACGAGGTAAACACATTTTAGCATGGAAGGGAAACTGTTAGTTCTGGCCCAATATGCACGTACAGCAGAGGACTCATAGGCTTATGCACTTTGTCCTGCTTAGGACCTGGTACAGTTTTCTGTAGATGTAGATGTCTGTTTAGTATCTAGTGCTAATTTCATTCTTTCACGCAGCCTTTCAGTTTTCTGGCTGCCAACTGAAGGAAAGTCCTGAATGCATTGCCAGTGTATTTGACAGATAGTGAAGTTTGTTTCTTTTCATAAAGAGGGTGTTATTTTAAGGGGCTTCTTTTGAGGCCTCATTAAATTTCTGGAAAATATAACATGTGAAACAGTATGTTTTAATGAACTAGTTCTATTACTTTTTTTTTTTCCTTTTAAATAGCCTATTTAAATAGCCTTTTCCTTCGTATAAACCAGGATTTTGCTGTTGAAATTATTAAATCTACCCATGAATACTGGAAAGCTTTGCTTCATAAAAAAGCTGATGGAGGTACTATTAAATGGTAAGTATCCAGTCAAATCTTTTCCTCTTTGTGCTAGTACTATTGGTGTTCAACACGTGGCAGCTGTGCATGAACTGCTTAGACTTTTTGCTTCGAGGTCATAGGAATATTTGTGTTTTTAAGATTGATAATTAATAATTTTATGTGATAATTGCACCTTGTGTAATACAGTAAGTTGTTCAAAAATATATTGATTATATAAAATAATGTAGACTATTACAACTTCCTAGCAATAGTCCCAGAGAGTGTGTTTGATACTATTTGAGGAGAATCTCCATATCTCATGAAAATCCTGATTTAGTTGTCTTGTCACTGTTTACTGCTTCCTTAATTTCTTTGCTGTTTAAGATTCCTTTTTTTCTAAAAAATAAACAGAAAATGATTGTCTGGAATATCATTGCCAGCCTTTGTCCTGATCTAAACTGAAAGGGACTTGAGTATTAAACTCTCTTGCTCATTTGCAGTGGCAGTTCTGCCCTGCAGTGCCGGCAGGTGTGTTTCCCTGGTGCTGTCCAAGGGCTGTAGATTCACATGAGCCAATTGGGAGGGCAGAGGCTCTGCTCACATAGTCGCTGTTCTCTTGAACTTTCTTGGTGAAATGCGACTTTCTCTTCCCTGAGACTCACTGAACAAATTCTACAGTTGGACCAGTTATAATTTTAGTTTGAATATTATTCTGCAACTTTTTTAGTGTTTAACTTGAGTTTTCATGGTTTGAGAAATGCTTTGAGCTACATGTTAATGCAATTTAAAAATAATTAAAATCACAGTCTTGCTTTGAGAGGTTGTGTGGGACCTTTAAAAAATCATGACCAAACTAATTTTGGTGTAAAAGGATAGGAATTCATAGTCTGCAGGGTAACTGATACTATTTTTTCTCTATGGAAGCTGTACAGGCATCTGATGCTTTATGTAAGAGCAGAATTTTGGTCTGGGTTTTCTTTTTCTGTGTGTGGGGTGGGGTTTTTTTTGTTGTTGTTTTTTCTTCTTCTGCCCATGCTTAAGGGTGCAGCAGGCTGCAGCAGACCAAGAGTGTCTCTGTATGCATGTAGCATCTGCCGTCCTTTAATGCAGAAGGGACATGCAGGACATTTGTGCCATCCATGTTAGCCCAGGAGGTAACTCCCTCAAGTAATGCCCCTGTCTCTCTGACTTCTGGGCAGATTTAGATTCCTAGCTGTGGATCTTTGCATTATTCCCGAGTTAGCTGCCAGAAGCAGAGTGTGAGAGTACTGCTTACGGTAATGAAGCACACTTGCATAAAAATGAACAGCCCTCCCACCCCCCCCAAAACGCAGTCCCACAGAAACAAAGAATATCCTCCTAGTCCCCTTCAACGTTGCTGGATACTTTGTTTTTGGTTTCCTCATTTCTGAGCTCTTTGTGTGGAGTTGTGTGTTGTTGTTGTTTTGTTTGTTTTTTTTTCCTTCCCTTTGCACACTTAATTATCTGTTTCTTTTATAACAGTTGATAAACATAATAATTTTATTTCTCAGCACAAATGTTCTGGTGGGTGATAGCCCATTTTGCTGCAGTGAAGAGGATGCCCAATCAATTGTACAATCGGTAAGGGCAATATTTACTTTTTTAATCTGTTAATTAAAAAAAAGAAGAAAAAGTAACTAAACTGAAATAGCCCTTACTTTATGCCTTAGATTTCATTTTAATTAAAAGGAAGAGCAGAAAGATAGTGGGGGGAGATGGAAATATTATAATATAAACCTTTCATTGCAGTGGTCCAATTGTATTTTTCTGGCAGGTTCATTACCATTCTGCTGCTTTTTGTGTGTTTTTTTTTTCCTTTTTTCCCTTTTTTTTTCGCTCTGTAGTGTTGTTCCTTCTGATCCTGAATAGCAAGATGGACTGCTATTTGTATCTAGCCTGCTGTCTTCTGTCTCCCCTGTTGCCATGAGTTACCACCCAGTGTTAGAACTCATTGACTAGCTGACTGTAGTCCCTAATCACTAAAAGCATCCTTTGTTTGTCTACTTGCATAATTAAATGCATCGCTGTAAAAAGAGGATCGCTTTTTTGATGTTTCTTAAAGAATGCCTGTCATATTCTGCAAATTAACATAAAATTAAAACACGCAGGTTTCCTGTTTAGGCGAGAAAGATGTCCTGCAGGTCTTATGCTTTCATGTGCAAATGCTAGTGAAAGAGAATTTCTTCCATTTTAAAATATGCTGGTTTGGATGCCAGAATGTAAGCAAAGTTAAGAGAAATTACTTAAAGAAAAGAAACCCAAAGTACTTGCTTTTTTTTTCTTCCTTTTTTTGACATACTTGGGTTGTGGTTGTGCCTATGACCATGACCACGGGAGCATGCCAGGTATTTAGCCCGTGTGCATGGCTGCCTGGGTAGCTAACTAATGAGGGCTGCGCACAGTCAGGGATTTGCCCCACTAGTCACAGTAATTATGCAAGTGCAGGTCTCAAAAGAGACAACATCCATGGTCTGTGCCGTTAAGACTCCAACTACTGTTTCTAGGAAGAAGGTATTGTCCTCAGTGCTAGTTTGTCATAAGCAAGTAAGGCTCAGTCACTTGCAAAAGAAGGTTGTTTAAAACTTAAGGAGGTGCCAAACTGAACTTTTTTTTTCCTTGCCTGGTGTGTTGCTTTCAGTAAGCTCAGCATTCACACTTGTGAGTGTGTTTTGATCCATATTGATTAATGGGACTGTAACTTTTACATGGGTATTCAGATATGCTTTTAGTCATGTCAGTCACAGGTGTAGGCCAATATTTACCTCTCCTATACTTTCAAATTTGCAATAAATTTTAATGGATATTTAAATGCAACTAAAATTTCAAGTTCAAATATGTTCTTAGTTTGAATAGTGACAAATGTGCAAAGGAGTATTTCCTTTTGTGTGTTCTGTGCAGCTTGTACTTCAAAACATGTAAGTAAATAAATATCTGTTTAAACCAGCAGTATCTATTATTTTGCTCTTAACAACAAATTACAATTTTTCTGGAGTTTTGGATTTATAAATCCTCTTTATAAAAGCCCATACTTTGAGTCAGACTTTAAAATATGAAGACTTGTCTTTGCAGTGCTATTGTTTTGTGAAGTTGTCATGCCATATTCTTTTTCATCATTCTGTTTCAGTATATTCTACATACTTAAATTGTGCTGATGTAGGTGTCTGGTTTTTAGTGTTTTCCAAACACAGAAAAGATGCAGTCCTGTTTTACATACCATTATTACTATATGCAATTTTCCATCTAAAGTAGCTTGGAAGATACTGTTGAAATCTGAATATAAGCAAATAAGTTGACCTCTGCATTTTAAGCAGGTATCTTTTTGTCTAGTACACTACACTGCCCAGTTTGCTTGTCAAGCATTCATCTGTTTCGAGCAGAAGTGAAAATATGTGAGTGTTGGCTGGGGAATCTTAATGGCCTTGGTGATTTTAAATTTAAGCTGTCTGTATCTATATTTTTGAAACTAAAAGCACAAATTTCTATTTTTTGTCCATATATTAAATTCTGGATAAAAAGAGGGATGAAAAAACATTTTTTTATAATGAGAAACATTTCAACTACTGCATAATTAACTTGTGGCATTGTGAACTCATTTTACACTTCTGTTTCCTAGGTCAGACTTCAATTATGGTATTTCTTAGGTAGTGTTAATTGTCTTTTATTAAATCAGATATAGCAGGCTTTCAGCAACAACAACAAAAAAACCCCACTATTATTGTAAACCTTTTTTTTTTTTAGGGTGAAAAGAGAAATTAACTAAAAAAAAATGGTAAACCAGCAAAAGAATCCTTATCAAGTGCTTACCAAATTATGCACAGTTCAGATTTAGATGCATTTTTGATTGAATAATTCCACAGGTAGTCCTGATTCCAGTAGGACTTGTGCTAGAATGTGACCTTTCATTATTTTAGATGTGGGACTAAAATGGCTTATGTTGGGGAATTTCCAGTGTGCTTTCAGGACAGAAAATGTGTCAAATTATATGTAGTAAATCAGGAAAAATTCTACAGCTGGGGAAGTTGCCATGTCCAGTCAATCCTAGTGAGATCTGAAGATAACCTGTACGTATGAGGACATGAACTGAACATTCGAACTATGTCAGCCCACTGAAAGTTTGTGGTGTTTCTTAGCATCTGAAAACTTTCATCTCTTTGTCAGCTCCAGTGTTGGAACACACTGAGGACTCAACCCTGGAGGAGGGCAGCCTTGTAGTTGAATATGTTGTGCTAAGATGTACTGTTTGTTTCAGCCTTCTGAGTGTTGCCATCTGCAAAACTGACCAGGACAGACAGACCTTTATTTAACAGTAATCCCAAGAACTGCTTGCTCACCAACTCTCTGAAGAAGCCGCTGAAGAGATTTTAAATTGGAAAACCTCCAAGGCAATCTATGTATAGTTAGTAGAGCAGTGTTTCTCAGACTTACCACATAGTTTTCCCCTTGTAATTCTTGAAAGAAAACGAACTAGGAAAGCTTTGCTAGATGAGGTCTCTTTGATAAAAGACAGAAAAATCTCTTTGGCCAAAACATTTGGCTTTTCTGTATCATTTAACAAAATATCCACCAAAATCTTAATCTGCAGGTTTACTAATGTGTTTAAAATAATTCAGATCTAAGTGGAGAGGTCTGCTAACTGCCTTTCATCTACAACTTTTTAGAACTTAGCAGAAGCAGAACTATCTATTCAGTGGCCAGTTGTGAAACAAAAGATTATGTTTGTTTTTTCATTTGGACCCTAAGTGAAAGGATTCTGTCAGGAAGGTTCCCCTCTTTCAGTGGGATGGGTTTGTTGGACCTGTTCCAGGTGGGAAGCTGGTCCTGTGAGTTCTCAGCCTAAGCTTTGAGAGCAATTATGCCAGCAGTGGCAGGCACCTTTTGGACACAGTGACCACTCACTCTCACTCTTTATATTTAAGGCTGGAAAGACCACCATAACTCTGAAGAGAATGGTTTGGTGATGAGACCAGAGACCTGGGTTGGATTCAGCACACTGACACCTCCTTTTTGACCAGGCACTGGCCCTATAGCCCCTCTGGGGATGTGGTGGGGTAAAGCGGGAAGGAGAATACTGTTTTTTTCCCCCTTGCTGCTCCCAGGGCTGGCTCTCCAAAACAGTCTGTGCGTGCTCAGAGACAGCCACGCTCACCCTGGTGTAGCTCGAGCTGTGCCTTGTGCTGAGCCCTCTTGCTGCAGCATCTGTTTGAGCTTGGCTGTCCTTAAATTACTGTAGAGCCCTTGTTAATGTCTTTAGGTGCTCTTAGTGATAGCAGAAAGTGTTTTCCACCTATAAATTCAGAAGACAATGTTGTTCACAGTGCAGCTTTGTTCTCCCGAAGTGTCAATAAGCCCTGTCTTTCAGACTGTGTGTGTGTGTGTGGTGTGTTTTCTTTTTTTTCTTTTCCCTTTTTTTTGCTGCTCAAGTCACCTAAGTGATTTGCCCCAGGGCTGCCTGTTTGGGTAAGCCCAGCTTAGATGGGCCTGTGTCACAGCAAAGGACAATGTTTTTTCACTTGATTTGTGCACGTAGCTGGATGTTGCAAGATCCTGTGTGCTGAGATATTCACCATTTCCTCATCAGTTATGTCAGTTGGAGAACTTGCCTGTTTGAGGAACTGAGCGAAGGACAGTGGAAAGTTATTTTTCTTATTAGTATAACTATACTTGCATCTTCATTGCAAGGAGGGCTGGTTCCAGCTGGTTTTAAAATTGACCTTAATTTCTTCCCTTAGCTTTAAGTGCAAGAACAGGATATGCTGTAGTAGTGTTGTTTCCAACTTTGCTGAGAAAGGTCTGACTTGGACCTACAGACATACTTTTTTTTGAAACAGAATTCATTATTCTCCACAAAAATGACTCCTCTGTCAAAATATAGTTGTAAAAGTATAATTATACATTTATTTTCAAATGTTTGAATCTAATATATATTGTGTGCATATACCCTTGTGCATGGTAATGTAACTGTTATTGCACATGTAACATTCTTTACTCTTTAGTATGTAAAGGCCAAATCCTGTTATCCTCAAAGACAATAGAGTAGGAAAATCCCCCTTGTGTTAGATAAGATATTAATTTGTCATTTATGAACAACAAAGAAAATTGTACAGTAGCTGAAGAAAAAAGACAGATATTGTTCTGCAGGACCTACAGAAAGTTCTGTTTGTATTAATATTTCTTGATATTAAAATCGAGGGCAAATCTATTCAGTTGTGAAATAGCTTTGAGTTTTGATGCTACCTGAGAAACTAAAAACAGCATATTAATTGTTTTTGTTTTGTTTTAGGCACCAGCACCTGTGAATGGAGATTCTATTTCCCCCAAAGGTATATTCTTTTTGTCCCAAATGCTATATAGCTTTTTTCTTTATAATCATTTACTTTAAAAATGTCCTGTTGGAGAAGGAAAAAAGTCTACATGAGAATGACGATAATATTTTCAGACTGTAATGCCTGTCCGCTGTTAAATAGATTGTAGTCAGAAATTCAGGGGCTGTTTATGGAAGAAGATTACTGTTAACACGTAGTCTGCATAAAAAGATGAGAAGATTAAATATTTCTTTCTATCCTTTTGATCAGGTAAGGCAAACGTATGACAGTTATCCTTTTTAATTGAGAAAAGTTGTTTTGGCTTATTTTTTGTCATTCTTTATAGTAGCTAGCCAATCAAATAAATAGCCCCTTTTCTTAAAAGTGACATAACCATACTTACTTTTCAAGTGTAATTTTAAAAAGCAAAATTCATTAATTTTTGTGATGCTGTTTTCCATGTTAACAACATGTACTTTTAGTCAAGAAATAAGATTACATCTGAGATTTTCATTTGTTAGCTACTTATGCTCTTTTTTAAAAAAAAAAAAAAAAAAAAGTAAATTTCCACTGGCAAGAACTCCATAGAGAAATGTATGCACTGTTTGAGACAGATGGAGTTACAGAAACAGTAAGAGACTGGAAGTCATGAGTCAAGTTCCAAATTGTTTGCGAAGTAACATCTGTGTAGCCCGTATCATGGGAAAGCAAGTTGCGTTCCATTTGCCCTTATATGGCATGCCAATAAATAGCATTTATTTACTAAAGTATTACAGCCCAGACATCTGACAGACAACTGAACATCATCTGCCTAATCTTTGATGTTTTTCAGGGATAGTCACATCAGTGTTGCAATTCCTTGCAGGGTAGCTTCAGCCAAACTGTTCAAGTGAAGGGCCTTTATTTTGAGGACATGCTTTGCCTAGACTGGAGATGGAGTTCACCCAGAAGTGTTGTGTTAGGAGGGGAGGCATCCAAAAGGGTTAAATGTTCCTTTTGAAATGTTTGTGTGTTTGGCTAGTTGCATGAAATTAATGCCATTCTTGATGTGTGTTTTTTATTTTAGTTGATGATGCCTGGTACTTTTCTCCCAAGTGATCGCCAGTACTTTCTGAAGCCACAACATCAGATCTTAAATCATCCTTTTTTTTTTTTTTTCTCTTGAGCTTTGAAGACACACAGGCAAATACATTAATTGCTGAATTCCTATTGAGACAACTTTTCGAATTGTATGAACTTTCTATCATGTAAATAAACACTGACGTAAGGTTATTTTCCCTTCCTATGCCTGTCTTGTGTAGGGCGGAGGAGAAGAGGAGCGCTTGCTTTCTTGTTCATTCCTGAGCTTTAAAACTCTGGCATTCCTCTTTCACATGTATCAAAAGAGATGGGAGATAAGATGCCTTCAACCTTTGTTCTCCAGATTTTGGAATAATCCAGTCATCAAGTGCATAGGAGGCTGTGTTAATTTGCATCTTGGGGTTTGTCTGTCCACTGTGACTAATCTTTCTCAGAGAAACAGTAATCTGTATGTTGTGAGCTTAGCAGTTTACCACATACACAGATATGCACCTGAGCACTGCTTCCTGAGGCGAATTCTTTTTTGTGCCTGTGGGTCTCTGCATGTTTCATAGTTATGGGTGTAGCATGTTTGCTTTTAAAAAGCAAATAAAGTTTCGCTCCAAAAAGCAATTCAATTAGGAAGGGCTAATGCCATAACAATTGAAATAAGGATGCACATGTGCTCCGTGCAGCACATCCTGTTGTGGTAACTTCTTTGTTTCATCACACAGGAAGGATTTTCCTTATGGAATGTTTCCATTTTTAGAATTGTGTATGCCTCAAGGCTTCTGATAGCCCTGCACACAGTGGGCCAAAGTTAATAAAATGTATAGAACTCAGCTTTGTGTTTTCCTGGTAAAAATATCTGCCATATTTTCTGCTGCAGGATTATGCCAGATCTGTCTGTACTGCTTGATGTTCTCTTAAAAAGAAAAAAAAAAAAAACCCAAAGCTGTTAAGTATAGAGGAAATGATCACACACCCAGAGACAGCTTTACCCAGCGTGTTACTGAGAGCAGAGGTGAGCAGAGTCCAGTTTGTACACAGCCTGAAACAAAGGCTTAATATTGCTGACACCTGATGGAAGTGGGGGACAGAAAACTAAAAAATATAAGTGGTGGGCTTTACCTAGAGGATTAGCTTTTCTTTACAAAGACTGTTATTAATAATAAAAATTTCACCCTCAGGACTTGATTCTTTTATGTTAGGAGTTAATTTTCTGCGCTTAGTGTATGAACAGCAGTGAGGGGCCTCAGTACTTTGGAGTAGTCTGAGTTCTCCCATCTGTACGGGGTTGTGCATTGTTTTATACTTAGGGATTAGCTGTAAGGTGTGAAATGGAAAAATGTAACCTAATTCTCAGATACTAAAGACTTTTTTTTTTTAAATCCAGACATATATTACATGCCTCATGTCCTTAGAATACCGATTCTGCATGTTTACAGAATTGTAAGATAGTGTGCATTATATTCACAGATGTAATGCCCTTTTTTTTTTTAAAATTGTTTAAATATTTTCCCTAGTGTTTTGGGTTCACGCACAGTCTCTTGGTATGAAGTTACTCTTGTTACAGGTGAGCTGTTCTGGAGTAAAGAACAGCTGCCACGTTTGCCTGTATGGTGGTTACATCTAAGAGGCTTGCTGTTCTGTAAAGTCCTTGAGGGACAGTTGGACAATGAAGGACACTGTGTAAAATTATCTTGATAATTATCGAATCATCTTCCCTATACAAAGTTCACTTCCGTACTTTTTGGAGATAGTAAGGGAAAGGCAATGTGAGCATTTTAAAAAAAAAAAAAAAAAAAAAAAAAGCTGTCATTTACAGATACCCGTGCTACACTTTCAGGAGTAGGTAAGAGTCAAAAGTATGGTTTTGTTTTTAAAAGTTGCTTCTTTTTTACTGTAAATAACTTTAGTGCTTTTTAATTTATAACTACATTAATGACATGGGATTAAGAATTGAGAAGTAAATATTTAGATCAGATTAGATGTTTTACATGTAAATAATAAATAGTATTTGGGAGGGATGAAAACCGATATGAACTGAAATGCCTGGTGCTGTCATAAATTTTGAAAATATTAAAATATTTCCTGCATGGAGAGTATATAAACAGATGACTGCTTTGTGTTCAAACTGCTTACAACATCTGCTTATGAACATTTTCTAAAGGTTTTTCCCCAAGTGAGAGAAAAAGATGTACAGTTACGTGTAACCTTGCAGCTAAAATGTACTGAATGGTACTGACAAAAGTTTTGGAAATGAAGTGTAATAAAAAAGCTGTGGAGAGAATGTCTGCTAAGAGGAGAATTGGGGGATAGTACAGAGACACCTGGACTATGTTTTGCAGATCATTCAGGAAAAACAAGTTTACAATGAATACTTGGGTTTGGTTTTGTTTTGAAGACCAGCTATTCTGTTTAT